>NW_026847993.1:43224835-43235413 GCF_025583915.1 Anolis sagrei ordinatus
TGCGCCACAGTCCTGTTGAATGTAGGCCAGGAATTGACCAAAGCGTGCCCCTCCAGATATTATGGGTCTGCACCTCTCACTGTCGCTCACTATTGGCTATGCTAACCAGGAATTGAAGGACTTGCAGTCCAGTAACATCTGGGAAACTTATGTCATCCACTCTAATATAGGTCCAATTCATGATAAATGGTACAGTGGATGAAATACCGACTTACTCCACAGAAATTGCTGATTTCTACACAGGAAACTTCTTTTCTACCAGATAAAGCAACCTATAGTATCATTCATTCATTCATTTCATTGTCAAAGGAAGCAAATTTCAGAAATTTTCTTCTGGTTTCAAGAAAGTATTTAAATCCCGCCTCTTTATGAAAAATACCCACAGCTTGTCATTTAATGTGCACTAAAATTATATATCTTCTGTTGTACATACAAATGGCATATTTTGCAATGGAACCAGCTGATTTAGAGAATGCTGCTTCTCAGGATTTCTTGTGCACATGGTTTTACAATGCAAGAAATAAAACTTTCTGCATAGAAAATATTTTTTGTGCAGAAATCTTATTTTTTGTGCAGAAAATGTTTTAGTTTGCATGTAGTTTTTATTGCTCAGAAAACAGAATTTTATGCACAGGAGAGGTTTATGTGCAAAAATATTATTTTATGCTCTTAAATTACTGATTGCTGTGCTAAAAAAATGCTGCTATAAAATAACTTGATTTTTTGCAAAGAATAAGTTTCAAACTGCAAAGATTCACATTGGTTTAAGATTCTCCTCGACAAAGATTTTCAACTCTTGAGAAGCATATTTTGATCATTGACGGCTTCATCATGCAAACCTGGCAACCAGCAATGGGTATGGCATGCGCTGGTAGGCCACCCCTGTGTGATAAACTCCATTGGAAAATCCCTTTTTTGGTCAACAGATGAATAATGGTGAATAATATTGTATTGTCGAAGGCTTTCATGGCTGGAATCACTGGGTTGTTGTAGGTTTTTTCGGGCTATATGGCCATGTTCTAGAGGCATTCTCTCCTGACGTTTCGCCTGCATCTATGGCAAGCATCCTCACAATAGGTTCTTGTGGGTTTTTTTCGGGCTATATGGCCATCTTGTCTATATAAATAAAAATGTAATGTTCAATGTAATGTCAAAGGCTTTCATGGCTGGAATCACTGGGTTGTTGTAGGTTTTTTCGGGCTATATGGTCATGTTCTAGAGGCATTCTCTCCTGACATTTTGCCTGCATCTATGGCAAGCATCCTCAGAGGTAGTGAGGTCTGTTGGAATAGGAAAAGGGTTTATATATCTGTGGAATGACCAGGGTGGGACAAAGGACTCTTGTCTGCTGGAGTTAGGTGTGAATGTTTCAACTGACCCCCTTGATTAGCATATAATGGCCTGGCTGACAAGAGTCCTTTGTCCCACCCTGGTCATTCCACAGATATATAAACCCTTTTGCCTAGTTCCAACAGACCTCACTACCTCTGAGGATGCTTGCCATAGATGCAGGCGAAATGTCAGGAGAGAATGCCTCTAGAACATGGCCTACAACATCTTAATGGTGAATATTCTTTCCATCTCTATTGAACGAGAGCCTTTTCATTGGAATTGCATCGTTTTGTAAAGAAAAAAGGAAAGAAGGGAGCGGTTGGACAACTGCCATAATTTAAAAGCTACATATGTTGTGTCAATTTATAAGAAGCCCACTCTAAGCCTACAAATGCCAAAATAACGAGAATATGCTAGAGAACACAGTGCACTTCTAATCAAACATTGCAAAAATGCATTAATCAGTATTTCATAGTTCATTACAATCTGACTAATTTTGAAATTCTTCATGTAAATTGATTATATGTCTGTCGTGTTCAGATAAATGAGCTTTTGTTTTAAGCAACCTTTACAAAGCGGGCCATATTTCACCGTGACTAAGGTGTTAGCAGTGCTTAAGTGTCACTCCTGACATAGTAGCCACCGTTTGCTTAAGTCCTTCTTTCTGCCTTTCTTCCCCAATATTTCCTGGTCAGCTTCAATGCAGTGGTGGGACCCAAACTAGGATCCACCCCATTGAATGTACAAATACAAACGGAAGGATCATATTTCCACACTAGCCGTCCCCTGCCANTTCCGTATTTGCTTCTTGTACTGTGTTACTTTACTAGTTGAAAGCTTGGTTCCATAACCATGTCTTTGTTCTCTTTCTAAAGTCTAGGAGGGAGGGTGCTGATCTAATCTCACTGGGGAGAGAGTTCCAGAGCCAAGGAGTCACCACTGAGAAGACCCTGTCTCTTGTCCACACCAACCACACTTGCGAAGCAGGTGGGATTGAGACCAGGGCCTCCCCAGAATATCTTAACCTTCTTGATGGTTCATTGTCTAGTTTTCTTAATAATAGCCACTAGGCCTGGGTAACAACGGAAAAATTTGTTTCTAAAATCGATTTGTATTTGGGGTTTTTTTTTGTTTCGATATTTAAAATAATTACAAAATTTTCCCTTAAAAAAGTTCAGTATTCACGAAATTTCGTAAATGTGAAAAAAATTACAAAACATTAACGAATCGATTTCCGAAACAATAACGAATCGATTCGTTAATGGCGGACGCGACCGCGAAATACGCTAAAAAACCTCCAAAAACTTCTGAAGCTTCCCTCTCCCTCTGTTGTTGACTGTTGGTGTGATATTATAATTTTTTTTCACTAATTAAACAAAAAACTTGCCCCAGACATGCGGAAATAATAACGAAACGACCTCAGAACAATAACGAAACGAATACAATAACAAAATACGAAGCATTTACAAAACGTGTTTAAAAATTCGTTTTTTTAAAAAAATTGCTCCAGAATGGTTCGTTATCGTTTTGAATTGAAAAAAATAACGAATTATTAACGAATTACGAATTAACGAAACGAAACCGCCGAGCCCTAATAGCCACATCTTCCCCTAGTCACCTATTCAAATTCTCACTTGATCCAAGAGTGGTTGAAATGTACTATTGCTCTGGCACATAGAGCAGATGAATGATTTCCATATAACCTTGAACAAATTCTCTTTTATTTCTGCTTGGTCTAATCTTAGTTTGTATGTTAGTTTTCCAGATAAAGCTATGGCCCATATTCTGTTTAACTAATTCTGTAATGACAATTTCTCTATTTTTTTCATATTCAGACTATCTCAATCCATGCAATGTATTGATAAAATCTCTATTTTGTCATGCTTTGACTGTTTCATCCTCACAGTGTAATATAAGTTCTTTGTTTATCAGATTCTTATTTTTGTTTTCAAATAAGGTGATAAGCGGTAATGCCCCTCTAAAGTGAACCTTTTCTCTTATTATTCAACTTATCCAAGCTAAGAGCTCTTCTGAAAAGTTTTGTATCTTTGGACATAAAAGTTAGGCTCAGAATTCTTTCATTCCAAGCCTTTGCCTTTTTCAGCAGGTTGAGATTGGCATGTTTCAGATGTAGGAAAAATCAAATCACCCAGGTTTGAAGTCTGTCCATCTCTGTTTTAAGTGACCTATCTCAGGAGTGGGGACCATATGTTATTCCAGATGTGGTGGACTTGAAACTCCCAACACCTCTGGTCAGCATAGCCAGTGGTGGAGGGGCACATGTTCCTTATTCCTGACCTAAATAAAAGAAAAGGGGGGGGGYATATTGCCATATTGTTCATGCAGTTGTACACTAGAGTGTCTTGTGTGATACATGTCCTACATTACAGAAGACAATCCTCTTTATAAAAACTATTATGTACAGTTTTTTGAGTGACAATATCCCATAGTTCTTGAACTATAGGCCTAGTTCAGTGTGTATATTCTGTTAAAAAATGAGGCYGATGATTACTATGCAAGATCAGAAAAAAAWCTCTTTTCAAACCTCTCTTCAAAGATTTCTTTTGAACGAACAGAACATCTTTTCAAAATGATTTACATGAGACATTTTATGAGGCAACAAATGCTGACACACAACTTGACAGTGGATAAAATGACTCATTCCTTTTAAATTCCTTTCAAAGTGGGATTATAAGATTGTCCAATCATAACCATCTCTTTGTGTGTGTGTGTGGGGGGGGGGATCAGATCTGTGAATCAGATAGCAAGTTATATAATAGAATACATATACACACATATATTTACACACACACACGTATTTATGTATAGACAAAAATTAAATGAAGCCTTGGCAACTAGTTTGGGATTTAGGAAGAGATATAATTTGAAATGAATATCTCTGGAGTGAAATGGGAATGTGTAAAAGCTTCAGTTTCTTTCAGCATAGGACTTGAAAGGGCTTCAAATAACTGATGAACACTATGGTAATTTTATAGATGAGAGACAAGGACTGAAATCCTATGTGGTTGACCACCCATGTATGGCATGTCTACCATTGTCACCACCTCCAGGACACAACACTGAACTGTGAAAACCCTCCCCCTCCCTCCCCCCTTGAATATTGTGTTGTTGGTGGAGGCAGTTATTGAAAAAGACAGCGGCTAACTTCTGCCAAGATCTGCCAGGGTCGTCTGGAGGTCTCAGCCTGTGATGTCACCCATCTACATCTAGCTATGTGAATATAGTCAGACATTTGTCTGGTCCCTTCTGCTCTCCATCAGCAATGGAATAAATATGGGTGCAGACTCACAGCATGATGGTGAATCAGGCTGAGGGTTTGGATGTTGGTGAAGGTGGAAGAGCATAGCAGCTTCCATGATGACCAAAAATTATGCACACATTTGAAAAAGGGACGTACACCTAAAAGAGGCAAGCAGCAGTATTGAGACAGCCAAAGCCACAAAAGTACCACTGAAAAAACATATCCCTGTTCCATTAATGCTTAGAAGGAGTCATCATCTATGAAAGATGGTGGTACAGATGCGCTAAGTGATTTCAGCTCCACTAAATCATAGATTCAGGACCCGGAGTGCCTAGCTTCTAAAGGATCGAATAAGAAACAGGTTGAAGGCAAAATCAGAGGCATTTATTCTCAGCAGAGTTTGCACTCCCAAAGACTGACTAAGGAAATATGCAGAAATACTCATAGCACTTTTTGCTCTTCAAAACAAAAGCATATTGCCATGCTAGCTGCAGATTGGTTCAAAATGTGGCTAGCTAGAATAGGCTGCCAGGTTGGCCTGGGCCTTCATCTGTTGTCATTACCAGTTGGCTTCAGTAGTGGTGGGAAATTTAATATACTGTCATTGGATTATTTTGAAGATCTGTGTACTTTTATTAATCCACCCAGGAGAAGGGTGCAAGCATAAAGGAATATAGTGTGGGAAGAGATAATGGGCTAAAATGGGTTTTGAAGTCTCTGTTTTGATCAATACAATGGGTGCCAGACAGGATGATCAAAAGTGTTCAGGGTGTTGGCATATACAATGCAGACATCATGGAAGGGGATCTGGTATAACACTATAGAAAAGGAAACATTCCCAGGATAAAATAAGGTAATATTGTGACAACCCTTCCAAGATAATCATTATGTGTTCCCCATGACTTTTCCAGGGTATTGTAAAGGGATTATGCTAAATATGTGGCTATCCCCTGAGGTCTGGGACATGGGGAAAGATTAGACAACATTCCAGGGAGAAGTTCATTGAAGGTTATCTAAGAATTATGGGAGTTGTCAACACGAGTTCACTGTCTGTCCCAATGGAGCCACAGACTCTGGGATTCATGTTTTGGAATTCAGTTTTTGATAACAGATACACTCAAGTGTTGTTTGTAGAGAACCAAGTGGTAATTGAGTCTTGGTCTACACTAACATAATGGTAGTCTAGATAGGTCTTTGGTCTTCACCAATGTCCAATTACCTTTACAGGCTATCCTGGAGAAAATGCTATCTCAAATCAATGCTCCTCCTCAGCATTCCCATTGCTAGGAATAAAGTATAAGGGTGAGCCTGTCTGTCAGCCAGCATTTACAAGTCCATGCGACCTAAACAATGGAGGAGAGAAACTGGTTCCCAAGCCAAATATATATATAAAAAAATTATTTGACATTTCAATTACTGACACAGTGACATAAGGGAAATAAACGCATACCTTTATCTCATCTAGATTGTCTGCATATGTGTGTGGGGGGGAGAGGGTCAAATGAGTTTCAAGGGGCCTTCTACACTGACCACGGATGAGGGCCCAATCCAGTCCAGGGTGCCAGATTATTCCCCATAGTCACCTATGGATGTGAGAGCTGGGAAGGCTGAGCGAAGGAAGGTAGATAGTTTTGAATTGTGATGTTGGAGGAACATTCTAAGAATGCCTTGGACCGCAAGAAGATCCAACCAGTCCATCCTCCAGGAAACAAAGCCCGACTGCTCGCTGGAGGGAAGGATATTAGAGGCAAAGATGAAGTACTTTGGCCACATCATGAGGAGACAGGAAAGCTTGGAGAAGATAATAATGTTGTGGAAAATGGAAGGAAAAATGATGAGGGGCCGACTAAGGGCAAGATGGATGGATGGTATCCTTGAAGTGACTGGCTCGACCTTGAAGGAGCTGGGGGTGGTGACGGACGACAGGGAGTTCTGGTATGGGCTAGTCCATGAGGTCACAAAGCGTCAGAAGCAAATGAATGAATAAACAACAAAATCTAGCCTGAATGCTTCTCATCAATATTTGATGGATATAGGATTATTTAAAAATGTTTGTGAAAATTGAGGGAAAGAATAGTATGTTGTTGAATGGAAACAGCATCATAAACCAAGACTAGGTTTGAAAAGTACTGTACAGAAAACATTATTGTAAAATCTTTGTTGTCATTTCCAGCTATCCACAATGGGAATTGCCACCTTTTAAACTTGTTCCTGTATCTTGTTTTCTCGCACAGACTGAGTTCAGTTTAAATTAAACAAACCTGAACTATCATAAAAGAAACTGCAGTCAGGCGCCTCACATAATAATTTAGCTCCAATTAAGCATGCTGATTATTTTGAGACATCTTGTGATCTCTCTGTAAGTAGAGTAAATATAGAGATGGGGTGCAGAATAACCCAAAACCAAACCACAGCTATAAAACTGAAAAGACCATATAATTAAAGGGATATGATTTTGACTAATATCTTTTCTATGTGCTACGCCTTGCTCCTCAATTAGAACATTTGTGCATCACTAGATCTAATGGTTTCGAGAGACTAGGGGTATGGATATTGCCTTTAATGCTGCAAGAAACCTATCTTTGAAGCACAGCATGATGGCATGACCACTTAAATCCTAAACTTCAAACAGAGGCTGGATGGCCATCTGTCAGGGGGTGATTTGAATTCAATATTCCTGCTTCTTGGCAGGGGGTTGGACTGGATGGCCCATGAGGTCTCTTCCAACTCTTTGATTCTATGATTCTATTAAACTTATTTTCTTGGAGGTTAGTTTTATTTATTTCACTTATTTATTGAATGTATACCCCAACAGGGATTGGATTCAAGGAGACTTCACTGAATTCAGTAGGAATTATGACAGTGCATGCATGTAGACAAAGCTCATTGGATGCCAGTGGTATCGAAAACAGGAGAGTCCTCATGGAGTACTCCAGGGAAACAAAAATACCCCTTAATTATTTCTTACTGTGTCAGAGAGAGCCATGGGGCTCAAATTATTTATTCTTTGCTCAAAATATGTCTAGTATGCCAATCTAAAAGCACAGAACAGAAGGCACATTTAATTTAAGAACAGAGATCCATTTCCCAAAAGTATATTTTGGGCTGTAGCTTGAAACTGTAAATTGAAGCATATTTAATTTACAATTAAATCCTTATAACAGAAGGAACTTAAGGGCAAGCTACATTGGTTAAATAAAAGATGAGTACAAGTAGGTTCATAAATCTAGCCCTGTTTTTCTTTATATCTCCGGCATCTGTTTTCACCACATTTTGAAATGGAGTGCTATTAAGTTCCATAGGGCAGGGATCTTGCTTATGCTTCATAAATACTGTGAATATTACTTATCACTGTTGAATATCCCTGACAAAAATAATTTGAAACTTGTATTATTAGGTCATCAAAGGATTGGTAATTCTTTTAACTATGTGTTATGAGGAAACTAAGCTTGGCAAAAACAAAGCAAAAACAACAACAAAAATCACCCATTTTGCTTTTTGGACAGATCCTGGGCTTTCAATTGCAGGTTGTATCAAGTTTTCAGTGAAAGCTGACATCCCAGCAATTTCGTGGGGAACTGCTTTAAATAATTAACACCCCCTTCAGAATCCAGAACATGTTGTGTCTTTTGCTAATACACATAATCACTGTGATGCAGGTGTTTCCCACCTCTCCATATGAAGAGAAGCATTTGCCAGGATTAAAAACCTGTAGTAAGCAATATACATTATTTCTCACATGCACCGGTGTTTCTTGCTGAGACAAGTGAACTAGAACAGTTTAAAACCATATAATTATGTTACTAGGTATCATTTATTAAATCACATTTCCCCCACCCTCTCCTCTTTCAAGTTCTTACTGAAAAATATATTATATTGTTTTAGAGAGGTCTCTTGGCTGCATTCCTTCTTTTTCTGTAGTGGGGTACCTGTGTGGGGGAGTGTGTGGATGAGTGTGTTGATCCTGAAAATGAGGACAGCGTGTTCTACCTCAAAAGGGGCAAGCATCTGTCAGCCATCTGGGTGGAGTTTTCTCAAAACCTCTTCTTGATTTGATTTTCTTTGCCATCCTCCTGGTATCTGTGGATTGTTTTCAGAACAGTGGAATTCAACATATGCGCAGAAAGAAAATCCCCCTTTTTGGGTCCTTGAAAGCTGTCATAGCTCACAGAACAAAATTCATGCATGGCACATTAGTGTTTCCCTGTTAGTGGGGCAGTGAATCCATTCCGGGTTTTAACCAGCTTTAAAAGAACCTTATATTAGGAGGAGATAGGGTTCAGTACCTTGGAGAGCACCTCTGAAGGTTAGTGGTTCCCTGTTAGTGGGGCAGTGAATCCATTCTGGGTTTTAACCAGTTTTAAAAGAACTTTCTATTAGGAGGACAAAAGGTTCAGTACCTTGGAGAGCACATTTGAAGGTTAAAGTATAGCCTGAAATGGGTCCATTACCTCCATAACACAGGAGGCACCAGCTGCATTTCTCCAGATGTAGGTTTAGCAGTAGGAATTGTAACCACTAGTCTGATGACTTTCCATTTTATTATTTTTTCCAATGCGTTATTGCCCTTTTTTTTTGGTTTAGCCTCCAGAATTTTAGACCACAGGGATATGGGTCCTCCTCTACCCCCTCAACTCTATCTCTTTCTTACCAGAATTGGGAGCTTCAAGAGCTTCATGGAGCAAGGGAAAGGAAGGAGGTTCCATGTCGTATGCTAGAACAGTGGTTCTCAACTTGTGGGTCCCCAGATGTTTTGGCCTTCAACTCCCAGAAATCCAAATAGCTGGTAAACTGGTTGGGATTTCTGAGGGTTGTAGGCCAAAACACCTGGGGACCAACAGGTTGAGAACCACTATACTAGAGTTACATTGAATTTAGCCCAATGTTGATGACTCATTATTTCTGCTATTTTATTTACTTTCCTTGCCGATCGCATGGGCACTCTTATGATTCCAGCAAATTCAATTGTGGTGGTTAGGCATTCACAAGGAGCTCCATGACAGTAAGCCACAGTGACACAAGGACAAGGGATGGCCAGTGTGATGCAGGTCATCTGGATACTGATGCAGCATCATGGAGTATACAGCCTGGTGTGTGTTGCCACCACCAGGGTTTACCTACAGCTAATCTGGAGCATTATATTCCAGACTGGTCCCAAATAAAGCAACCAGTGTAAACATGACCTAAACTCATGTGACCCCCCCCCCCAAATCTTTGCAGTCCAAATTTGTAACTAAATGTTAGGAAAGGGGTGAAAATTAAATTTTAATAATAGAGGCCATGAGGCCATAATTGCCTCCCAGCTTAGTTAGCTGCCTTGCCTCTAGTAGAAAACTTACTTCCAGAAGATCTGCTAGTTGCCTCCAGTAAGAAACACAATAAGCTTCTCAAAACCATTTGCTGGAGAATAGGACTTGTGTTCTTGTCCTTTCTGTGGGCTTTACAGAAGCAACTGGCTGGCTACTCTTGGAGCAGATACACTTTGGGTTTCATCCAGCAGACTTCATCTTATGATAATGTTTGTATTATTACTTATTATTACTGTATTCACTTAAACGCCATCTTCCCCATAATAATGGGACTCTGTTAAATGATCTATACACTTAAAATTAATCAAAAGGTAGAATATAAAAATCAAGAAAGCAGCACACCATTAAAAACCCATCATAGTTAGTTCTAAAGTCCTGATGGAATAGAAAAGTTAGCAGAAGGAGAGCACAAAGGGAGACATCCCAGATTTCCTAGGGAGGAAATTCCAACATTTGTGTGCAACTGATGTGAAGGGTCTACAAAATGGGCTTGAGAAGCCAGTGGGGCAGGTTGACGAACCTATCTCAAAGGGTTTAGTGCTTGAACAGGCCCATAAAGGTAAAGATAAAGGTAAAGGTAAGGTTGTTGCAGGTTTTCTTTTCTGGGCTATATGGTCATGTTCTAGAGGCATTCTCTCCTAGGAGAGAATGCCTCTAGAACATGGCCATATAGCT
>NW_026847993.1:43237152-43282358 GCF_025583915.1 Anolis sagrei ordinatus
GGAAAGCCTTTGGCAATACAACCCAATAATCTCTCCCCAGCAACATCTATACTGTGGACTGATCAGGATGGGGATGTTATTCCCCAATTCCATTTGCCACCTGCTCCAAGACATTCCATATCATTTCCTACCTGGAGGAGACACCTGCAGATCTGGGCATGAAAGTGATGAGAGCAGATAATAGGCTTCTATCAGTTTCAGAGGAGGATGGTATTCCTGCTGTGGAAGCAGAGCCTGGACCATCATATGTTAATTCAAAAGACAGAGAGTTGAGGGCTAAGCTGCTATGTCCTGCATAGACAATAATAGCAACAGAAGCACAGAGAAGGGTGTGCCCTACCATGGAAGGAAAAAGCTGGGATAATGAGGTCAACTGGGCTGAGTTACAGCTGGCAATGAGCAAGTACAGCTACGAGTCGACATTCCTGGGCACCTGCCTCCATGAATAAGCACAGCAACTTGTGGATGAGCACATGCTTTGCATGCAGAAGTTTTGAGATGCCATTTCCCCAAACTGAAGGGGGGGGGGTCACCATGCTAATTGGTTTGAACAACACGCATCTGGTGAATTGGGCTGCAGGCCACAACAATCTTGTGTCGAATACAATATGTTAGTTTTGAAAGTGATACAAGACAGATGCATAAATACTTGGCACAAGTATTTGGTTGAAAAAAAATTAAAACCCAGATTTACCCACATTGTAGAATTAATGCAGTTTGATACCAGTATAACCACCACTGCTCAATACTATGGACTCATGGGAAGTGTTGTTTTTCAAGGTCTTTAGCCTCAGCCAAAGAGTGATGGTGCCTCAGCAAACTAAAAATCCATCATTGTTCTTATTCCAGGACAAGTTTGCATCATTAATTTATCCTTCTGCAAACTAAAAGTGGGAGTGTGGCACAGGTGGCTGGGAGTTAGATGCATTAAGATCACTACTGACCAAAAGGTCATGAGTTCGAAGCCAGCCTGGGCCCGAGTGAAGTAAGGCCTTCGACAAAGTCCTTCATGACCTTCTGGCAAGGAAACTAGTCCAGTGTGGGCTAGGCAAAACTACGGTGAGGTGGATCTGTAATTGGTTAAATGGACAAACCCAGAGGGTGATTCTCCCCAAGGCTTCCTCTTCATCCTGGAAAGAAGTGACGAGTGGAGTGCCATCAGCAGGGTTCCATCCTGGGCCCGGTCCTGATCAGGATCTTTATCAATGACTTAGATGAAGGGCTAGAAGGCAGGATCATCAAGTTTGCAGACGACACCAAATTGGGAGGGAGAGCCAATATTCCAGAGGACAGGAGCAGGATTCAAAACGATCTTGACAGATTAGAGAGATGGGCCAAAACTAACAAAATGAAGTTCAACAGTGACAAATGCAAGATACTCCACTTTGGCAGGAAAAACGAAATGCAAAGAGACAGAATGGGGGACAATGAGGCCTGGCTCGAGAGCAGTACGTGTGAAAAAGATCTTGGAGTCCTCGTGGAAAACAAGTTAAACATGAGCCAACAATGTGATGTGGCGGCAAAAAAAGCCAATGGGATTTTGGCCTGCATCAATAGGAGCATAGTGTCTAGATCTAGGGAAGTCATGCTACCCCTCTATTCTGCTTGGTTAGACCACACCTGGAATATTGTGTCCAATTCTGGGCACCACAATTCAAGAGAGATATTGACAAGCTGGAATGTGTCCAGAGGAGAGCGACTAAAATGATAAAGGGTCTGGAGAACAAGCCCTATGAGGAGCGGCTTAAGGAGCTGGACATGTTTAGCCTGAAGAAGAGAAGGCTGGGAGGAGATATGATAGCCATGTATAAATATGTGAGAGGAAGCCACAGGGAGGAGGGAGCAAGCTTGTTTTCTGCTTCCTTGGAGACTAGGGCACACGGAGCAATGGCTTCAAACTACAAGAGAGGAGATTCCATCTGAACATGAGGAAGAACTTCCTGACTGTGAGAGCCGTTCAGCAGTGGAACTCTCTGCCCTGGAGTGTGGTGGAGGCTTCTTCTTTGGAAGCTTTTAAACAGAGGCTGGATGGCCATCTGTCAGGGGTGATTTGAATGCAATATTCCTGCTTCTTGGCAGGGGGTTGGACTGGATGGCCCATGAGGTCTCTTCCAACTCTTTGATTCTTTGATTCTATGATTCTATGATTTGCAGCCCGAAAAACAGTTGCATCTGTCAAGTAGGAAATTTAGGTACCGCGTATGCGAGGAGGCTAATTTAACTAATTTACGATGCCATAAAAATCTCCAGCAAGCATGCAAAAAATGATGAAGTACTCCATCAGTGTTTCAAATGGACGGTGATGTGACAGCTCCCCTGGTGGCCAGAATAGCCTCATGAAAAAGCTGGAATGTTAAATAGCCTCTGTGTCTCTGTCTATATATGTTGTGTGTCTATGGCATTGAATGTTTGCCATGTATATGTACATTGTGATCCGCTCTGAGTCCCATGCGGGGTGAGAAGGTTGGACTAGGAATACTGTAAACAAACAAACAAACAAACAAACAAATCCTGTCAATAAGAAGATAAATGAGATATCAACTGAATGTTAGATGGGTTGTTTTGTATGTTATTTCTTTCTTCTTTTCTTTGGAGAACATATGTATGCATTTGCTGAAAAGTGGAGACATAACAAGGTTCAGTATGCATGGAAAATATTTGAGTATTTGATCAGATTCAGGTCTTTCTGTAAACCACCAAAATAGACCCGTGATGAAACAAGTCGGGATACTCCTGGGCAAAAATCCAGCCAAGCTGGGTTTGGATACAGACGGATCCAGTCTTCCCTAGATTAAAGGCAAACTAGTCTCCCAACATATCCTGCACAGCATGCTTGCGGTTTTATCTTGGACTTACCCCATTCATTATGGATGAATACTTTTGAGCCAAAGGGAATGAATTGAGATGTCATGAAATTTCAAAGAAGTCCCATCACTGACCAATCAGTGTGGTTTGGCCTGAGGTGCTGCCCAGAGCAAAATAAAGCTACAGTCATTCTAAGTAGATTAAACCCAGAGTAAACATGTAGCTGGAAGCCTTTCTCTAACAGTAAGTATGATTGTTTTAACACACTTAATTCACACGTGGAGATGGTACTGGAGAAGGTGGGGTGGCCGGGGGATTGAGAAGGCAAAGCAATTGTTTTGTGCCGCTAGAAAAGAAGACATTTCTTCTGCAATGCAGAGTCTCCAAGTAATATGCAAAAGCACAAAACGAGCAAACCATCGCAATATTTTGAAACAAAAATTGAGTAACAGCGAAATAGTAGAATGTAACAATCCATCCTCTGGCTCAGGGCTTCCTAAACTTTTCTGTTCAGGATCTCTTTTGGCCCAATAAATGTATATGTGACCCCAAGTATATCTATATAAATACAAATGTAATGTTCGTTTGTGGGATTAACATAACTCAAAAGCCACTGGACAAATTGACACCAAATTTGGACACAAGAACCTCTCAGGTCAACAAGTGACCATCACTCATAAAAACACTGGAAAACACAGCAGAAGAGACTTAAATAGCCAAAAAACCAAAAATACATTACAACGCATCTGCAAAACCACATATATACACAAACATACAGATATACACATTTATACACGCATATACACACACAAAACTCATACACAGACTGGACCACAGCAATGTGTGGCAGGGGGCGGCTAGTATATAAATAAAAATGTAACCATCACTCATGAAATCACTGAAAACACAGTGGAAGGGACTTAAAAAGCCAAAAAAGCAAAAAGATGCTACAGCGCATGTGCAAAAATGACTGCTCCGGCAACCCCCCCCCCCACACACACAATAGCATATCCACACTCTCTTCTGGACTACAACTCCCAGCATCCCCTAGACCAGGCCCTTTAGAAGAGGAGGAGGATCCAAATGCACTGCTTCCAAGATGCAAGATGTCTTCTCTTTGGATTTCTTTTGACAGAATCCCAATCCCTGCATATTTCCAATTTCCTATTTCTGGACTGCAACTCCCAGCAATCCTCCAATTAGATAGAGATAGGTAGGTAGGTAGGTAGGTAGGTAGGTAGGTAGGTAGATTGATCAGGAGGACTGCTGGGAGTTGCAGTCCAAGAATAGGTAGAGAAGGAAGAAAGGGAGAAAGAGGAAGGGAAAGAAAAGGTGGGAAGGAAGGGAAGAGGAAGAGAAGGAAGGAAGGAAGGAAAGAAAGAAAAAAGGGAAGGAAGGAGAGAAAGAGAGGGAAGGAAGAAAGGAGATAAAGAAAGAATATTGTGGAATATTGTGTCCAATTCTGGGCACCACAATTCAAGAGAGATATTGACAAGCTGGAATGTGTCCAGAGGAGGGCGACTAAAATGATCAAGGGTCTGGAGAACAAGCCCTATGAGGAGTGGCTTAGGGAACTGGGCATGTTTAGCCTGAAGAAGAGAAGGCTGAGAGGAGATATGATAGCCATGTATAAATATGTGAGAGGAAGCCACAGGGAGGAGGGAGCAAGCTTGTTTTCTGCTTCCCTGGAGACTAGGACAATGGAACAATGGCTTCAAACTACAAGAAAGGAGATTCCATCTGAACATGAGGAAGAACTTCCTGACTGTGAGAGCCGTTCAGCAGTGGAACTCTCTGCCCCGGAGTGTGGTGGAGGCTCCTTCTTTGGAAGCTTTGAAACAGAGGCTGGATGGCCATCTGTCAGGGGTGATTTGAATGCAATATTCCTGCTTCTTGGCAGAATGGGGTTGGACTGGATGGCCCAAGGGGTCTCTTCTTAGATTCTATGATTCTATGATTTTATAAGAAGGAGAGAAAGAGGGAGGGAAGGTTGGCCTCAGCAACGTGTGGCGGATACATCTAGTAAGTATATAAAATAGGTATAAAATAAAGCATTTACTGATATAAATAAGCATTTGCAAGGCTTGATGGCATACAGCTGAAGCATCTTCTATAGCAGTGGTTCTCAACCTGGGGGTCGGGATCCCTGGAGGGGTCGCAAGGGGGTATCAGAGGGGTCACCAAAGACCATTAGAAAACACAGTATTTTCTGTTGGTCATGGAGGTTCTGTGTGGGAAGTTTGGCCCAATTCAATCGTTGGTAGGGTTCAGTATGCTCTTTGATTGTAGGTGAACTATAAATCCCATCAACTACAACTGCCAAATGTCAAAGTCTATTTTCCCCAAATTCCATCAGTGTTCACATTTGGGCATATAGAGAATTTGTTCCAAGTATGGTCCAGATCCATCATTGTTTGAGTCCACAGTGCTCTTTCGATGTAGGTGAAATACAAATCCAAAACTCAAGGTCAATGCCCACCAAACACTTCCAGTATTTTCTGTTGGTCATGGGAGTTCTGTGTGCCAAGTTTGACTCAATTCCATTGTTGGTGGAGTTCAGAATGCTTTTTGATTGTAGGTGAACTATAAATCCCAGCAACTACAACTTCCACAAGACAAAATCAATACCTTCCCGCAATCCTACCAGTATTCAGATTTGGGTGTATTGGGTATTTGTGCCAAATTTTTTTCCAGTGGATGAAAATACATTCTGCATATCAGATATTTACATTACTATTCATAACAGAAGCAAAATGACAGTTATGAAGTAGCAATGAAACTAATTTTATGGTTGGGGGTCACCATAACATGAGGAAGTGTATTAAGGGGTCATGGCATTAGGAAGGTTGAGAAACACTGTTCTATAGAGTTTGTTGTAAACACTGCACAACAGGTTTGTGTAAATGTCTACAACAACCACTAGGTGGCATTCAGAATTTTTTTTCAGGGTCCCAAAATAGAGCCAAGGATATCCTGTTTGGGGTCGGGACCCATAGTTTAAGATGTCGGCTCCATATCTACAAATATTTATGTCTAATCCCTCTATCCACCCAGTTATATTTTTTGACGCACACATACAGACACTCCACACCTGTGAGTTACAAAATTTGGAAGTAAAACTCCTCCTTTTTTATTCTATTATTTTATTGCTAGTGACTTCTACTTTTGACTAGTTAATAGGAATGTATTTTTTCCTCCACATTACCATTACCTCTCCCTACGACTTTCCAGGTCACTAATTTTTCCTGCTTAAGAGTTCATTCTGCTCAGACTGATAGGCTGTCTTTTTAATGAGGTTATTTCTGGGCTATTAGCCTTCTTGTTATATGATATCTTATAAGAGAGACGGAACTGATATAAATCAAAGGCAGCAGGCTGAAGACAATCAAAAGGATCCTTGAATATATATATATATATAGAATTAAGAGTTAGGACCTTGCTGTTGACTAAAGGGCTTGCATTTAGGTACAAATAAATGCACACCTTAAATACATCTTGGCTGGTTCATAGAGATGGAAGTTGAAGGAAACCACTGGCATTTGAGTCTGCTGACTCAACATTCGATAGAAATTAATCTGAAGTGTATTTGGAAGGAGGGACCTCATTGTACAGCTCAGTACCTCCCAACAGCATTGCTATTCAAGCATTCTTACATAAGCCGTTGAGCTTTAGGTTTAATTTTTTTAAACAGATATTTCCTGGTCGTATGCAATAGGGAAAGGTTTCAAATAAAACCCAAACAAATTAAATTAGGTGCAGGGTTCATTCTTTAGCCAGTTTGCAGTCATACAACCTTTAAAGAAAATTGTGTCACATCAACATTTTCCAAAGTATTCTGCGCACAACTTTTAGCAAATGAAACAAGAGTATTGTCGAAGGCTTTCATGGCTGAAATCACTAGGTTCTTGTGGGTTTTTTCGGGCTATAGGGCCATGTTCTAGAGGCATTTCTCCTGACGTTTCGCCTGCATCTATGGCAAGCATCCTCAGAGGTAGTGAGGTCTGTTGGAATTAGGACAATGGGTTTATATATATCTGTGGAATGGCTGGGGTGGGGCAAAGAGCTCTTCTCTGCTGGAGCTAGGTGTGAATGTTTCAACTGACCACCTTCATTAGCATTTGAAGGCCTGGCTGAGCCTGGGAAAATCTTTTGTTGAGAGGTGTTAGTTGTCCTTGATTGTTTCCTCTCTGTTGTTTTGTTATTGTAATTTTAGTTTCTTAATACTGGTAGCCACCAGATTTTGTTCATTTTCATGGTTTCCTCCTTTCTGTTGAAATTGTCCACATGCTTGTGGATTTCAATGGCTTCTCTGTGTAGTCTGACATGGTGGTTGTTGGAGTGGTCCAGCATTTCTGTGTTCTCAAATAATATGCTGTGTCCAGGCTGGTTCATCAGGTGCTCTGCTATGGCTGACTTCTCTGGTTGAAGTAGTCTGCAGTGCTGTTTATGTTCCAACAAAAAAGGAAGAGACCATGAAAATGAACAAAATCTGGACCAATTGAAAGTCCTGGGACATAATTAAATATCGGTCTATTGCTGTCACTTTGCCAGGGCTCTGCCATATGCAGGTAGAGATGAACCAAGCAAACACCCAGTTTATGCTATACTGGTATAATAAGGTTGCCTTGGGACTGGTCTTCGGGAGAAAAGTATTTTCTTATTTTGGTGATAGATGCTGCTGGTTTCTTTTTCGGGAGAAAAGGTAGAAATTATATCCTTTCTCTTTTAAAATAATTTTTTTTCTTCTCTTTTTTTTTTAATTCTTTTTTATTAAAAATACTTTTTTTAATATATTATTAAAAGAAAAAAGAAGAAAATAAAAAAATATAAACAAAGATTAATTCTAAATAACAAAATTTTTTTTAAAAAAATAATTAAATATTTCCTATAATTTTTCTTTTTTTTTAAAAAATTAATTTCTTTAATTTCCCATTAAAAAAAATTGAAAATTTTTAATTAATTTTATTTTTTTTCAATCTTTAAAAAAAAAAACAAATTTTAAAAGAATACCTATTGAAATAAATCAACACTAATTATATAATATTTAATAATATTTTTTAAATAAAAACACCAACAATAAATTAAGTCTACAAAATGTATGTCATGAAGATGAAAAAAATAGAAAAAAGAAAAATAAAAAAATATTAAAAAATAACAAAAAATAAAAAAAGGAAAAAGATTTTTTTAAAAATAATAATAAAATAAAAAAAATATAAAAAAAAATTAACCAAAAAATAACAAAACCCATATAAAACAAATTAATAAATTAAGGATAGAAGGAGAAAAGTATTTGTCTTATCTTGGTGGTAGATGCTGCTGGTTTCCCCCCAGGTTTGTGGCTTTTTGGTGTCCTGACCTGTCTCCTGAACCTTTGGAATCCTGGAACCTTGAATCTTTGGGTTGGCTTTTGACTACGGTATGGACTCTTGATCCTTGGACTTTGTTTACTGACCTCTCGGCATTTGACCATTGGACTGGACTGGACTGGACCTTTTGACTATGGTGTTATCTTGAACCTGCAACAGTGTTTTCTGTCCATTTTTGTTTTATATTATGTGGCTGAGTGCCATCTTTATGTTTTATGTTTTGAACAGCCAGAAAGTCAGTGCTGTTTTAATTAAATTGTTTAGGACAAACTGGGAGTTTGTTTGGTTCATCTCTACCTGCACACGGCAGAGCCCTGGCAAAGTGAAAGCAATAGACCAATATTTAATTATGTCCCAGAACTATTGGAACAGCCTGGATTACAATTATGGAGAGCGTGGTTTAACAGTGGTGATATTGGTACAAATATTTTAAATGTTTTAATGTATTTTATAATTCTATTTTAATGGCATATTGTTTTCTAATGGCATTGAATAGCTGCCTATGTGTAAAGCTGCCTTGAGTCCACTCCGGGGTTGAGAAAGGTGGGGTAGAAATGTCATAAATAAATAAATAATAAATATGATGTGACATTAGGGAGTGGGACTATTTTATATCACAAAGGCAATCACTGATGGGAAGAAACAGTCTACTATTGTTGTTCGTTCTCCTGATGCATTATTTGTCAATTATCGTTATGTTCTATTATTATTGTTGCGAGTCATAATTTACCATACTGCCTGGTCTTTATTTAGAAAAAAATGTGTTGCAAATCCAAATCTGTGGTTCCCAAAGTTCCTACAAGCAGCTAGTCAACCCAATTTTTAGAACTTACATTTGGATGCCTTTTATGAAAGTGTATGACATACCATGTAAACACCAAATGCTCACTCCACACACCTCAAAATAGTCCTATTAATTTCACCGAATTGGTGTGAAATAATTTTAAATAGATTCAGATCGATATTTGGGGAGGCAGGGAAAAAGAGGGGCGCAATCTACTCGAGTTAAGGACTTTCAAGTCCCATTGATCTCAACAAGAAGGTTAAGAAAATGCTATCTTCCTAGTAGGCATTATCAGATGTGACCTTTTCACACTGGTCTTTTACGATGGCTGTTTTTAGACTGGTTTTGACTTTGCGTTGCTGAAACGGTCTTCCTCTCCTTATCCCTTACTTTAAGCAATAATGGTGACAGACTGGGGATGACCCCCCACCCCCACCCTCACATTTAATAAACTTTTTCCATGTTTTTATCATAAAAAACAATTAGGAAATGGTATTTATAACCCAGGAACAAAAACCATGTTTGATAGTGTTCTTGAACTCAGTTCACCTAGCCATGAATTTCTTTGTAACATTATTGTCCAAATTCCTATATTACAAGATGCACACATTTCTGTCATCTTATGAAGCCCCCAAGTACAGGATGTTCTGGCATTTCATTCAGTGTGCCGTCACACCCAGATCCTATAAAATTAAAACTAAGATGTGCTTCTCTCTTTGTCTGGGCGGACTGCGGGGGGTCTTTCTTTAGAAGCTTGAGATTCCCAGCAACTGAGGCTACTACAGGTTTTGAACACCAAAACAGAATATTTATTTCTCAAAGTCCTTGCAGACTTGGCACGGCTTGTCAAAGTTACAAACAAAACAGTCAATTGGTGAAACCATAGAGATTATCTTTCTTTCTTATTTCTTCAGTTACTGAGGAGCCCCCGGTGGCACAGTGGGTTAAACCCCTGTGCCGGCAGGACTGAAGACTGACAGGTCACATGTTCGAATCCGGGGAAAGGCGAATGAGCTCCCTCTATGAGCTCAAGCTCCTCATGCAGGGACATGAGAGAAGCCTCCCACAAGGATGATAAAAACATCAAATCATCTGGGCGTCCCCTGGGCAATGTCCTTGCAGACAGCCAATTCTCTCACATGAGAAGCAACTTGCAGTTTCTCAAGTCGCTCCTGACACGACAAAAACAAAAACAACAAACAACAAACAACAAACAAAAAAGGTTACTGAGGTAACTCTTCCCCAAAAGGTAGAAAATATCCTGGGATCTTTTCACCCTAACCCTGAGCTGCTATGGTTAGAAAAACAGGGGAAGGAAGGAAAGAAGCAGAAAAAGAGGGAGGGAAGGAAAGAAAGAAAGAGAGAAGGAAGTGAAAAGCAAACGAAGGAAAGAGGTAGAGAAGGAAGAAAGGAGAGAAAGAGGAAGGAAAATAAAAAGGGGGAAGGAAAGAAAGAGGTAGAGAAAGAAGAAATGAGAGAAGGAAAGAAATAAGGAAAGAAAGGAAAGAGGGAATGAAGGAAGGAGGGAAAGAAGAAGAGAAAGAGGGAGGGAAGGTTGGTCACAGCAACACGTGGTGGGTATATATATATATACACACACACACACACACACACAAACATACATACATGCGATTCTCATACTTATGCAAGTAGTGCCATCCTTTTGATATCTGCTATGCTGGAACTTTCCGGCATTACTGAAAAGGTGTATAAGATTTAAAAGGTCCACTAGCTCCCAGATTCTTAATTCTTCAGCTGTAATTGGTGATCCACAGAAAATGGTACAGATACTCATTGATCCATGTGATTTAAATAAAGTCATAAAATATGGATGCTATCCAAAGACAGTATCGAGGAAAAGAGCAGACCGCCTTTCAGAAGGAGAAAAGGGGGATTCTTGGTGGGAGATGTCGGACACGCATTTTCACAAGTAACGTTAGATGAGTTAAAACTGTAAGCTAATGACTTTTAATACACCATTTAGACATTATAAATTTAAGTGAATGCCGTTTGGCATTACTTCCACCTCTATGATATTTCAAAAAGTCATTGCTGAGTTTGGGAGATTACAAGGTGTGGAAGCTTATAATGGTTGGGTTTTTTTTTTAAAAAAAACTTCAAAGAGGGGCCTCAGTGAGCGCGGAGGAAAACTTACCCAAGTTTTAGAAAAAAGACAAGAACACTTAGCATTGAATTATAGAGTGTGGCTAAGTGTGAGTCGAGAGAAGCACTCACGTCACTTCGGATTTCATTTTTGCCCCTCACTTTGCGGGAACAAACGTGTTTTGCACAGTGTGGAAAATCTATACTTTGGGATGACAGTTCCCAGAGTCCCTCCACCAGCATGGCCACTGGCTATACTGGCTGGGCAGGCCCGTAGCCAGGATTTCGATTCGGAGGGGGAGGGGCTGAGTCTGAGTGAAAGAGGGTCTACCCTAGCAAACCTTTTGTATCGTTACCCCAATACCCCCATGCATATGGGATATATTGAGTATGGTGATCAGATCATGATATGAATAAACATAACAGTTTAAATAATGCACCAGTAAGGCCTTTTCGTGGACCACCATGAGAATTTCGGGGGGGGGGGGCTGAAGCCCCTCAAGCCCCGCCCCCTGGCTACATGCCTGTGGCTGGGGAGAGATGCTATCCCAAAAGCAACCTCTGATATCATACATGAAAGCACTTCCATGATTGTGAGACAATAGTGAATTTATTTATTTACTTATTTACTGTATTTATATACTGCCTTTCTCAGCCCAATAATAATAATAATAATAATAATAATAATAATAATAATAATATTTATTTATACCCCGCTACCATCTCCCCAAGGGACTCGGTGCGCCTTACGTGAGGCCGAGTCCATAATACAACAATACAAGTGTGCCGTTGCGCCTGGGGGCTATAGCTCTTAGTGAAAGAGGCATGGACGTGACATCTTTCCCCAGGGGATTGCTTCTTGCCCTCCTTTAGGAAACTGGAATTCCCAAAGACCCAAAACACTGTAAATAAACAACTCAAAATAAGATTTATTGTTATTTCTTTAAAGAAGTGAGCTGGAAGCTTTAGAGGGGTGAAGGAAAATATACGTTACAGTCTCAGTGAGTCCTGGGTCCAAGGAGTTTGAAGCTGAGAAGCCTTTCCAAGTTTCCTCTTTCCTCAATGGCTGTGAATGCCAGAGCAAACCACAACCCCAGTTCAAATGGCCTATGTTTGAAGACTCAGGATCTTCCTCTGGTGCCAAAAGAACTGGTTTGAAGGCGCTTGAGACTTCCAACGTCGTTCAGGTTGGTCTGAACATGAAGCATAAGTCTCAAGGGTAAGAACCTCAGAATTGATGCTGAGAGGTAATTTAATCAGGATCTTTTAGAGTCAAGTCTCTCACTCACGGCCATCTGATAGAAACTCTGATGGCAGAATGAGAGAATGAGACTCGGTATATAGAGTAAGTTGCATTGTGCTGGTTGTTGCAACCTCTGATGATAGGAGAAGGAGAGGCGGTCCCTAAGGTACGATGCACCCTGGCCATAAAGAATTTTAAATAAGTCAGAACTAACATCTTATACAGGCCACGGTACTCAGTTGGAAGCCAATGTAAATGTTGCAGCACTGGTGTTATATGGCATTTCATGGGCGTTCTTGTGAGTAACCTGGCTGCCGCATTCTGAACAATACGGAGCTTTCGGGTCGTAGACATCGGAAGGCCAACATACAGGGCGTTGCAATAGTCCAGCCTAGACGTGACCGTGGCATGGATGACAGTTGCCAGAGCCTCGTCAGATAGGGAGGGTGCCAGTTGCCTCGCTTGTCGTAGATGGAAAAAGGCCTGTTTGCTGGCAGCAGCAACCTGAGCCTCCATCGTCAGATGTAAATCCAAAACGACACCTAGGCTCTTAACGGTAGGCGATGGAGATAGAGCAGTGCCATCAAAGGTAGGTAACGGATGGGTCGGACCTATCGGGCGGCCATGCCATAGGATCTCAGTCTTCGCCGGATTCACCTTCAGTCTGCTAGCACATAGCCAGTTCGACAGAGCCTCCAGGCAGAAGGGGAAATTGTCAGGTATTGACGTTACTCCAGGCTCCAAGCACAACAGGAGTTGGGTGTCGTCTGCATATTGATAGCAGTCCAGGCCGAATCTCCAAGCCAAACTGGCAAGGGGTCTAACGTAGATGTTGAAAAGAAGAGGGGAGAGAATTGCACCTTGGGGTACCCCGCATAGGAGGGGGGAACTTTCGGAGACTTGGTCCATATATTCCACGCACTGACTCTGGTTTCGGAGGAATGAATTGAACCAACTGAGGGCCTGACCGCGAACTCCGGACATGGCGAGATGGTGGATCATTAAATCGTCGTTAACGGTGTCGAACGCTGCAGTAAGATCGAGAAGTACCAGAAGCGCCGATCCGCCGCTATCAGACTGACGACGAAGTTCATCTGTAATAGCAACCAGGACCGTCTCCGTCCCATGACCCGGGCGAAAGTCTGACTGGAAAGGGTCCAGGCCAGCTGTGTCATCCAAAATTTGCTGCAATTGACCCAATACAGCCCGCTCTATCACCTTACCTAAGAATGGAAGGTTAGAGACAGGACGATAATTGGCAGACAGGACGATAATTTTGGTCAGTGGTGATTTAATGCAGCTGATTTCTAGCCCACTGTGCAACAACCCGGTAAGTTGGAACAAGTATCTCTTCCAACTTACATACAAATCCAGTTTAAGTACAAACTGACAACGCCGATCTTGTTTGTAACTTAGGGACTGACTGCATAGCACTGGGTATTTGCTGGTGGTTTCCAAAGTTATATTTGCTATTGATTACTTGCCCAAAGTAACATCCCAAACTCTGAAAGTGGTGGGTTGTGGATGTGTGCCTTCTTGCTTTGTGAATGGCTTTTCTCTCTGTTTTCTTCTTGGCGTTTGGCCAACCCTTTAAACCAGACATCTCTAATTATTACAAGGAAGTCGGAGGCTCAGGGTTGGAGTTGACGGGAGTCGCTCTGCAGGAACCCCTCCGGTTGGTTGCTCCTTGCTTTCCTTTTCCTTTCTTTTGCAATCTGCATTCTGCGCTCCCTTTGGAATCTTCCACAATCCCATTAAGGCCTGTACACTGTCAAGCCATTTCCCTTGCTGCCGAATGACTTATGATGACCGATTGAAGGCATCTGGAGCACACTTCCATCACAATTTCCTGTCAGAAGACATCTGGAAAGCAGAAGGGCCCTCGCAAGCACACACTGGCCTATTCAGTTGGCAGGATATCCTTCTTTTGCCCTAATTCATTCATGAGGTGGCGGGTATTGATGACAGCTAAATGCTGCAGGATAACAAAGCCTCTGAAGGCACACATCACTCGCAAGTATGCACAACGGCTTCTTATGAAAGGAAGCCAATAATTGCTTTTATTTTCACCTGCCCTCCCCCGTCTCCCCCTTCCCACTCTTTTGGGGATGGATAATTTGGATTTATGCCCATGTTTTGCGGTATGACGGAAGTAGACCAGAACTCGAACATGTTTTCACCACTGTCAGGAATAGGCATTCAGGACAGCAAAACAGATTTAAAATATGGCATCTTTGTTTTCCTTGGGCCTCCCACATCCTCTTGAGGTCTTGAAAATGAAGTTCAACAGGGACACATGCAAGAGACTCCACTTAGGCAGAAAAAATGAAATGCAAAGATTCAGAATGAAGGACGCATGGTTCAAGAGTAATATGTGTGAAAAAGATCTTGGAGTCCTTGTGGACAACACGTTAAGCATGAGCCAGGAATGTGATGCGGCAGCAAAAAAAGCCAATGGGATTTTGATCTGCATCAATAGGAGTCTAGTGCCTAGATCCAAGGAAGTCATGCTCCCCATGCTCTATTGGTTAGATCACACCTGGAATATTGTGTCCAATTCTGGGCACCACAATTCAAGAGAGATATTGACAAGCTGGAATGTGTCCAGAGGAGGGCGACTAAAATGATCAAGGGTCTGGAGAACAAGCCCTATGAGGAGCGGCTTAAGGAGCTGGGCATGATTAGCCTAAAGAAGAGAAGGCTGAGAGGAGATATGATAGCCATGTATAAATATGTGAGAGGAAGCCACAGGGAGGAGGGAGCAAGCTTGTTTTCTGCTTCCTTGGAGACTAGACGGAAGAATGGCTTCAAACTACAAGAGAGGAGATTCCATCTGAACATGAGGAAGAACTTCCTGACTGTGAGAGCCGTTCAGCAGTGGAACTCTCTGCCCCGGAGTGTGGTGGAGGCTCCTTCTTTGGAGCTTTTAAACAGAGGCTGGATGGCCATCTGTCAGGGGTGATTTGAATGCAATTTTCCTGCTTCTTGGCAGAATGGGGTTGGACTGGATGGCCCATGAGGTCTCTTCCAACTCTTGGATTCTATGATTGTATGCAAATGTGGTTGGCTCTTTGTTTGCCTTCTGAGCAACTGAATTTCAAAGGCCTAGAAAGGAGTTCTCTTTGTGAAGATCCCAACCCTTGATCCATATTCCGAAATGGCATGTGGATATCATAAGAAAGTCTTCCGAATGCTATCTTAATTAGATTGGTCTATACATAGATTTTCTTCTTTATCTAGACCCTTTAGCATTTTTTTTTTGTTAAAAAACCAACCCAAAATCTTTACATCACAATAAAACATTTTCTTAAAGCAAAAGACAAAATACTTAATTTCATTAATCTGTTTCGCAATACCAATATAATGAGCCATAATATTGATTTTTGTGCATGGGATTTAAAATCTCAACTTCTTTCCACCGAATTAAATGCCTCGCCGTGGCATTCAACCTCTTTACAGCCACATCTTTAATTTAGTTGTTATAATTAGGCATTAACGGGTGTCAGTGGTATAGCCGGTTACAGGCCATTCTGTTCTGCTTGTCTTGATTATCACCGTTTAGATGTAAAGTAAATTAGAATGAAAGACTATACCGTCCAATTACAGATAAAAGCAGCAAACTGCATTGGTGTAATTAGATGCCAGCATTATTTTTCTTAGATTTTGTATCTCTTCGGGCATTGCTTGCACTTCCTTTGCTGATGTCAATGTTTAAAGGTTTTACAAAGGACCCGAGTCCCTGCGACATTGTCCTCTCTGAAGTTTTTAAGGATGCTAACTTGGTAACGCAATGCTATAAGTAGTATTCTTTGTTTCTTGAACTGGAAAATACACCTGAAGATATTTATCTCCTTTTTCTGTGTCTATGGATGTATGTACACTGCAGAATTGATGTTGTTTGGCACCATTTCAATTTCCATGGCTCAATGCTATGAAATCATGGGAGATATAGTCTTGCAATCTTTTTTAGCCTCCTTAAGCAAATAGTATTGTGCCTCACTAAACTACAACTCCCATTTTTTATGTCAGGAGTGACAATACTAAAAAGAAAAATGGGTTCCCCTAAAACTGTGGAGACCAAAATCCACTGATTGTGGTAATGTGAAAGTAGCTAAATTAATTCAATGTATATATTACAAATACAAATGGATGTGAGAGCTGGACCTTAGGGAAGGCTGAGCGAAGGAAGAGAGGCTTTTGAGCTGTGGTGTTGGAGGAAAGTTCTGAGAGTGCCTTGGACTGCGAGAAGATCCAACCAGTCCATCCTCCAGGAAATAAAGCCCTGCTCACTGGAGGGAAAGATACTAGAGACAAAGTTGAAGTACTTTGGCCACATCAGGCTATGTGTACGAGAGACAGGGCCTTTTCTGTGGTGGCCCCTCGGCTATGGAACGCCCTTCCCATGGAGGTAAGATCAGCCCCCTCGCTGATGGTGTTCCGAAAAAGATTAAAAACCTGGATGTTCGAACAGGCATTTGGTTAATTCGGTGCAATGAATGTGATGATTAAAGGATTGGTAATATGGACGACGAAACTGGATCACGATTTTAGTCAGGAGATGCATTGGATTGTTATTGATGTGCGAATATTGTGTATCATGCTTTTATGGTTTTAAATTGTATACTGTTGATTGTTGTATTTTGTTGTAAACCGCGTTGAGTCGCCGGCTAGGCTGAGAAACAGCGGTATACAAGTATAGCAAATAAATAAATAAATAAATAAATTTATTAGCAAAGCCTAGAGAAAGGAATTATGCTGGGGAAAGTGGAAGGTGTGATGAATCTAACCTTTTGCCAGGAAGGCCGAAGCCTGAAGTCAGTAGCTGACATGTTGAGAGATAGGCAGGAGAGCTGAGAGGCAGGAGGGAGGAGTCAGCCGACTCCTGATTGGCTAGAGCAATCAGGGGAGGAGTTAGCTTTTAGAGGGAAAAAGGCTGTGTCTTTTGACAAGAGGGAGAAGAAGAGCTTTAAACATCGAAGAGTGTAGAAGGATAGTTAGGAAGAGGGAGCTGTGAAGAATTTAGACAGAGAGAACTTTTGAAGTGAGCCTTGGGGTTAGAGCATAGGAAAGGCAAAGGTTCCTGAAGCACTGTACATAGTAGGGTCAGTGTAGGAAAGCCTGTTTGCTCTGTGAGGCAGTCAGTGGACTGTTCTCAGGGACACACTGTGTCAGTGTAGTGAACAGTGGGAAGCAAGGAACTCACAGGGGAACAAAAGTTAAAGTCTTGAGAGAAGACTGCTTGTCTAACCAGCTAAGCCTCAGAAACCGCATTATGCTTTTGTACCACTCTTATTAAGAGTTGATTTGTTCACCAAGTTTAAAATAAACATAAACCGAATCTACCTAATACATCAGTCATTAACAACGTTAATACAGTTGGTCACTTAATAATAATATTGAGGTGGGATAAGAGAGTCTTTCCCCCTTTGTCATAGTCATTTATCATCGTTAAAGTAGTGTCCAGCTGAACGTTAACCTTCACACTGGGTGGGCAGTGGTGGATTAGTCTTCCCTCCTGCCCAAGATTGTCCTTGATTTTTATTACAGAAGGCAAAAGGAAGAGGGGCCGACCAAGGGCAAGATGGATGGATGGCATCCTTGAAGGGACTGGACTGACCTTGAAGGAGCTGGGGGTGGTGACGGCTGACAGGGAGCTCTGGCGTGGGCTGGTTCATGAGGTCACAAAGAGTCGGAGACGACTGAACGAATGAACAACAACATTACAAATACACATATCAAAAAACAGGACTGCCACATTCACATTGAGCAGAAACAACTAGTTCTTTTCTTGAAGTATAAAGCAAAGTATACACTGCAAGACGTTTTATGATGTGGGGAGTATGTGGGACGCCACAGAATAAAACATCTTGCAGTGTATATTGTTCAACAAAGACTAGCTGATCCACCCCTCCAGAAGACTATTGGTGAATTTCTCATCTCAAAAGTCAAGCTTTTTTGAGCCTTTTTCCATAATATGAACCCAACCGCCTGACGAAGGCTCTTGTGAGTTGAAACCGGTTGCAGGTTGGAGTCAACTCATACTACTGGAGTCTACTCATATCTAATAAAGAACAGGACATTTAATCACACTAAGACTTTGCTTTATACTTCAAGAAAAGAACTAGTTGTTTCTACTCAATGTGAATGTGGCAGTCCTGTTTTTTGATATGTGTATTTGTAATATATACATTGAATTAATTTAGCTACTTTCACATTACCACAATCAGTGGATTTTGGTCTCCACAGGAGAATAGGGATCCACGGTCACTTATGGACCGACCACCAGAACACCAACCTTGGAGGACCATCATCCTTGGACTACGAGGGATCGCCTAAGTAAAGTAAGCCACAAAAGGACTTTCAGTGAAAGCAATGAGCTTGGTCACAAAAATTATGGCATCTTATTAAGGACTCCAGCCACTCTGCCACGTGTTTTCTACATAACACAGCTCTACTTGCTGGAGGAGAAATAAGGAATCTTCTCATCCCGATTCACCTTTTTCTTACCAACCTACATGTTGATCAACATTGTTTTCAGGAGGAAGAGGAAGAATCCTTATCTCACATGCAGCTGGTCTTAAGAGTCAATAAAGCTTGAAAAAGCCGTGCATGAAACCTTGGACGTTGGGCAATGTCAACGTTCCTAGAAGACCAGGAGCCTTGACTCAGTATGGTGGCTTCCTATTTTTATTCCCGAGAAGGAAAAGCTCTTTCCACTTCCAAAGCAAAACTCACGCTAGCAAATTAACTAGCAATTTGTGGGAATGGTCCAAGAAAGGGACTTGCAGGAGCTCTGATTATATATCCACAGAAGAGCAAACTGTTTTAGCGTGGTGAGATGCATTCCACACTGGGCATACATACTCAGCAGCAGAGTAGCACAGCGCAAGGGCAGATGTCTTCACTGTGTCTGGTTGTGATCCCCAGGTTGTGCCAGTCAGCTTTCGTATGATATTGTTTCTAGCACCCACTTTTTGCTTGATGTTCTTGTAGGTCAGAGCACGGTCCAGAGTGACTCCCAGGTATTTGGGTGTGCTGCAATGCTCCAGTGGGATTCCTTCCCAGGTCATCCTCAGAGCTCGGGATGCTTATCTGTTCTTAAGGTGAAAGGCACATGTCTGCGTTTTAGATGGATTAGGGATCACTTGGTTTTTCCTGTAATAGGCAGTTAGAGCACTTAGAGCTTCTGAGAGTTTCTGTTCAACCATCTCAAAGCTCCCTGCTTGAGCGGTAATGTCATGATCATCAGCATAGATAATCCTCAGAGCTCGGGGTGCTTGTCTGTTCTTAAGGTGAAAGGCACATGTCTGTGTTTTGGATGGATTAGGGATCAGCTGGTTTTCCCTGTAATAGGCAGTAAGAGCACCTAGAGCTTCGGAGAGCTTCTGTTCAACCATCTCAAAGCTCCCTGCTTGAGCGGTGATGGCACGATCATCAGCATAGATGAAACTCTCTGTCCCTTCTGGCAGTGGCTGGTCATTTGTGTAGATGTCTGCGTTTTAGATGGATTAGGGATCAGTTGGTTTCCCCTGTAATAGCAATCAGAAGGCTAGAGATGGGAAGGATCGTTATTTAAGTTTCAAAAACTGTGTATCAAAAACTCACATAGGAAACATTTTTCTGCACAAAAACTATTTCTGTGCAAAAAAAACCCCATGTGCGAATTTTCTGTGGGAAAAGTCAGCAAACACAGAATGGACTTCATGTGTGACGGAGAACATTGTCTCCATCACACATGAGGTTAGTAGATTAATGAGTGTAGGTTAGCCTTCACATTTCTTATGTTAATCCCACAAACGAACATTACATTTTTATTTATATAGATAACTCTATTCTCAACTCACATCTGACACGATACGTAAATTTCAGTGAAATTTCTACCAAAACGTCTTCCTGTGGCAGTTGTGTTTGTGATCCTATTGAGAATAATGGCTGCCATGAAATCCTTTAGCTGAGCTGAAAGTGTGTCATTTTCATCCTAGGAATGTAAGGATGTTTGTACACCTTGTATAATTAGTTTTCTTTGCCTCGCATTTTCACTGGAAAATTCAAACAGATTAGGTATTTCACGGGGTATTTTTTTTAAAAAAAAAATACACACAAATTGCATATATAAAACCTCTGTGCAATTTGTGTAATTTTATCATCTCTTTTATTCTATCATCTTTTACACTGCAAAATGTGATGTTTTTAACTGTTGATAAGAAGATGGAAGTGGAAGTTAATGCTACCTGAAAAGCCACTGAAATGAGATTGAATCCAAGGGGTGCATCTACCACTCTGAATGCCATAACTCAATGCGGCTTCATTTACATGAAGCCACTGGGAGAGATCATCTGGAGTATTGGGGTCCCCAAACTTTTTGAACAGAGGGCCGGGTCACAGTCCCTCAAACTGTTGGAGGGCCGGATTATAATTTGAAAAAAAAATGAATGAATTCCTATGCACACTGCACATATGTTATTTGTAGTGCAAAAACACTTTAAAACAATACAATAATTAAAATGAAGAACAATTTTAACAAATATAAACTTATTAGTATTTAAATGGAAAGTGTGGACCCTTTGAAAATGAATTATATAAATACTAGGCCTGTGCGGTTTCGTTCGTTAATTCGTTAATTCGTTAATAATTCGTTAATTTTACCATTTCCGAAGCGATATCGAAACATATTTCCAAACCCGGAAGGGTTTATAAATATCGAACCAGCAGCCCCCATAGTTTTAACAAGCCTCCGCTCGTTTCGTTAATGGGGTGGAGGCTGCTGGAGTGCTGGTGCATGGGAGCCAATCCGGCGCTCCCAAGCAGTGCACCATGGGTCCGTGGCTGTCTCTTTTTGATTGGCCGGCGAGCCCTTTCAAAGCGGCTCCGCGCGGCCCGTAGCTTGCTGCAGAGGGAGTTTGCATTGGGTTGGCTTGGCAATGGCTGCCTGCTAGCAACTGGGATTGGATTCATTCCTTGCTGCTGTGAGTGCTGCTTGCTTCATTTTCTGTCTCTTGCCTGTGTTTGGTCCACATTTGGGCCATTTTTTGGTTAATTGTCCATTTTAAAATATTTTTAATATTATTTTTTAATATTATTTTTAATATTATTTTTAATATTATTTTTTAATATTTTTATATTATTTTTAAAAAATATTCTAAAAAAGAAAAGACTCTTCTGTTGGTGTGTGCTCTCATTTGCTGTATCCTGCCTGTGTTTGGTCATTTTTTGGTTAATTTTCCATTTTAAAATATTTTTTAATATTATTTTAATATTATTTTTTAATATTTTTAATATTATTCTTAAAAAATATTCTAAAAAAGAAAAGACTCTTCTGTTGGTGTGTGCTCTCATTTTCTGTATCCTGCCTGTGTTTGGTCATTTTTTGGTTAATTTTCCATTTTAAAATATTTTTTAATATTATTTTAATATTATTTTAATATTATTTTTTAATATTATTTTAATAAGAACTATTTTAACAAATATAAATTTAGCAGTTTAGAATAAATATAAACCTAGCAGTTTGAAAACATGCAAATGTGAGTAGATCAATAGATACCGCTCCGGCAGGAAGGTAACGGCGCTCCATGCAGTCATGCCGGCCACATGACCTTGGAGGTGTCTATGGACAACACCGGCTCTTCGGCTTAGAAATGGAGATGAGCAGCAGAGTCCCAGAGTCGGACATGACTGGATTTAAGGCCTCCCCCCTCCTTCTCCTGCCTCCGGGATGCATCCAGGACGCATCCCGGAGGGAGGAGAGGCTGGGCCCACGGAGGCGACGGGCAAAGCAGGCCCAAGCCGCTTTGCCCGCCGCCTCCCCCCCCTTCGCCTGCCTCTCACCCTTCTCCACAGCCCGCGGGCCAGATAGATGCCCTCGGGGGGCCGGATCCAGCCCGCGGGCCGTAGTTTGGGGACCCCTGATCTGGAGTATTGGGGTCAGATGTCATCTGTACGCAGATGATGTTCAGCACTATCACTCCTTTCTATCTGTCACTAAGGAGGCTGTGCAGGTCCTGAACCCATGCTTGGCTGCTGAGTCGGTCTGGAAGAGGGCGAACAAATTGAAATTGAATCCAGACAAGACAGAGGTACTCCTGGTCAGTTGTAAGACCGAACAGGGCATAGGGTTACAGCATGTACTTGATGGGGTTCCACTCCCCTGAAGACGCAGGTTTGCAGCTTGGGAGTGATCCTGGACTCATCGCTGAGCCTGGAACCCCAGGTCTCTCCCAGCGGTGGCTTTTGCGCAGTTAAAACTTGTGCGCCAGCTGCGCCTGTACCTTGGGAAGTCAGACTTGGCCACAGTGGTCCACGCTCTTGTTTCTTCCCGAATAGATTACTGCAACACGCTCTACATTGGGCTGCCTTTGAAGACTGCCCGGAAACCTCAATTAGTCCAATGGTTGGCAGCCAGGTTGCTCACTGGAGTGGCATACAGGGAGCATACAACTCCTCTGTTACACCAGCTCCACTGGCTGCCGATCAGCTTTCGAGCACAATTCTCTGTGGTGGCCCCCCGACTCTGGAACTCTCTCCCCAAAGACATCAGAAAAGCCCCAACGCTGGCAGTCTTTAGGAAGAGCTTGAAGACGTGGCTATTCCGGGGTGCCTTTCCAGAATAGGAAAATCCCAACAACATGTCCCATCACTTTATTAGAGATTACGATTGTCTGCACATTGCACCTATCCAAAAATCCTTATATTAGGCTTGGGCGGTTTCGTTCGTTAATTTCATAATTCGTTATTAATTCGTATTTAAATTAGCTTACGATCCAATATTGAGCCATGCAGGACTACTGTGAGGAGTAATTAAAAATCGAAACAATTTTTCCAATTTATTTCATATTGTTTCGTAATTGTTTCGTAATTGGTTCAAAATTGTTTCGAAATTGTTTCGTAATTGTTTCGTAATTATTTCCGTATGTCTGGTGCAAGTTTTATAGTTGTTGTTTGTTTTATCAGTGATAAAAAATAAATTATCACACCAACAGTCAACAACAGAGGGAGAGGGAAGCTTCAGAAGTTCCCCCTGTCCCATTTGGAGGGTTTTTTAGCATATTGCGCAATCGCGTCCGCCATTAACGAATCGATTCGTAATTTTACGAAATTTTGTATATTTCGAACTTTTTTAAAGGAAAATTTCGGAATTCTTTAAAAAAACGAAACACAAGGGCCCCCCTAAAAACGAAACGAGTTTAGAACCAAATTTTTCCGTTGTTACCCAAGCCTACTACATATCACTTGTCAAGTCCAGCACTTTTAAATTTTGTATTTTACACTTGGTCTGGCCCTTGGTTTTAAATGTGTCACTGTGTCATTGTTTTTATTGTTCTAATGCTTTGCTTGATGTTTTATTTGCTTATGACTTTATTGTGTATGTGTATGTTATTGTTGTTGGCGGCCTTGGCCTTTGTAAGCCGCATCGAGTCCTTCGGGAGATTTTGTGGGGTATAAATAAAGATAATAATAATAATAATAATAATAATAATAATAATAATAATGTGCTGGTCTTAACCTTTAAAGCCCTAAATGGTTCTGGCCCAGACTACCTGTTCAAACGTATCTCCTGGACTGTGTTTATTGAAATGTTGTTTTTTTCCCAATGTAACTTTGATGATGTTGCTTGTTGTTTATGTTTTGGTTTTATTTTGCTGTAATATGTTGTCCAGGCTTGGCCCCATGTAAGCCACTCCGAGTCCCCACTGGGGAGATGGTGGCAGGGTATAAAATAAAAGTTTATTATTATTATTATTATTATTATTATTATTATTATTATTATTATTATTATTATTACAAACCATCATGAAAAGATCATCTGGAGAGCCCCTGCTCTCAACCCTACTGACATTGCAAACATGATTGGTGGGGATGAAAGACAGAGCCTTCTCAGCAGTGGCCCCCCGCCTGTGGAACACTCTCCCCAGAGACATCAGAATTTCCGCCTCGCTCCTGTCTTTTAGAAGGAAAATCAAGACCTGGTTTGGGACCAAGCATTCAATTAGTGAGCAGCAAGTAAAATAATATTTTAACACTTATGGCAATGATTTGACCCAGACTGGATTTTAGACTCTGATTTTAATAGGTGTGTGTTAATCGATTGTTTTAATTATTGTTTTAATATTTTTAATATTTTAATGTATTGTTGATTGTATGATGACACCGTATGGTGTTTGTGAGGCCGCCCTGAGTCCCCCTCGGGGATGAGAAGGGCGGGGTATAAATATAGAAAATAAATAACTAAATAAATGAGATCTGGGGAGTTATTCATCCAGGTTTTGGGGCTTTTTACCGGAGTAAATTTATACAGGGGTATATGCAGTAATGAAGGGGTCACATAAGATGCTGAATATATTGAAAAGGGAGATATATGGTTGTCTCCTATAGTTTGTTGTTGTTCATTCGTTCAGTCGTCTCCAACTCTTTGTGACCTCATGGACCAGCCCACGCCAGAGCTCCCTGTCGGCCGTCACCACCCCCAGCTCCTTCAAGGTCAGTCCAGTCACTTCAGGGATGCCATCCATCCATCTTGCCCTTGGTCGGCCCCTCTTCCTTTTACCTTCCACTTTCCCCAGCATAATTGTCTTCTCTAGGCTTTGCTGTCTCCTCATGATGTGGCCAAAGTACTTCATCTTTGTCTCTCGTCTCCTTCCCTCCAGTGAGCAGTCGGGCTTTATTTCCTGGAGGATGGACTGGTTGGATCTTCTCGCAGTCCAAGGCACTCTCAGAACTTTCCTCCAACACCACAGCTCAAAAGCATCTCTCTTCCTTCGCTCAGCCTTCCCGAAGGTCCAGCTCTCACATCCATAGGTGACTACAGGGAAGACCATGGCTTTGACTAGGCAATGGATCTTTGTTGCCAGTCTGATGTCTCTACTCTTGACTATTTTATCAAGATTGGACCTTGCTCTCCTCCCAAGAAGGAAGCGTCTTTTCCAGTTGTCAATCATTCTTGTTGCCATAATCTTGGTTTTTTTGCTGTTTAGCTGCAACCCGGCTTTTGCGCTTTCTTCTTTCACCTTGATTAGAAGGCTCCTCAGCTCCTCCTCGCTTTCGGCCATCAGAGTGGTGTCATCTGCATATCTGAGGTTGTTAATGTTTCTTCCAGCAATTTTCACCCCAGCTTTGCATTCATCCAGCCCCGCACATCGCATGATGTGTTCTGCATACAAGTTAAAAGGTTGGGTGAGAGGATGCAGCCTTGCCGGTACGCCTTTCCCAATCTTGAACCAGTCTCCTGTTCCGTGGTCAGTTCTGACTGTTGCTCCTTGGTCCTTGGTCAGATTCCTCAGGAGAGAGGGAAGGGGGCTTGGGATGCCCATCCCACGAATAGTACGTTATTTTAAAGTTTACCCTAAAGCAGAGGCATCAGCATGCTGCCAATGGCGACTATTTATTTATTTTATTTATTTCGGGTATTTCTACCCCGCCCTTCTCAACCCCTGAAGGTGGACTCAGGGCGGCTTCCAACCGGCATACATTGATGCCTACAATTCACACAGTAAAATACATAGCAACAATAAATTATAACAGTTAAAACATTACATTAATACAATAAAAATACAATAAAAAGCCAGCCTGGTGGCCATCGTTTTGCCAAGTCTGTAATTAATAAGTCCGTTCAGCTTATCATAGTCCATTTCCAAAGCTCTTGTCGTCATTGTCCTTGTCAGTCTGCCAGATTACCCAAAGGCCTGGTTCCATATCCATGTTTTTAAGTTCCTGTCCTCTACTAGGCAGAGAGACTTCTCGATTGTGGCCCCTTATTTATGGAATGCCTTGCCAGTTGAAACCCGAACCCGAGAGCTACTTGCTTTTCGGAAAGCCTGTAAAACCTTTCTTTTCCGACAAGCTTTCGATGGGTGAATAACTCGGGACTATGTCTGTTCTCGTTTTTATTGTATTTTAAAGTTGGTTGTATTGTTTTAATCTACTGCTGTAAACCGCTCCGAGCCAAATTGGGAGTGGCGGTATACCAGTCAAATAAATAAATAAAAGAGAGGAGGGATGACAATGATCTAATTTCCCCGGGGAGTGAATTCCACAGGCAGGGGGCCACCACCGAGAAGGCCCTGTCCCTCATCCCCGCCAATCTCGTTTGTGACAAGAGCGGGGCCAAGAGCAGGGCCCCTCCAGAAGATCTTAAATTCCTAGGCGGGACGTAGAAGGAGATATGTTCGGACAGGTACGCTGAGCCGCAGCCGTATAGGGTATTATAGGTCAAAACTAGCACTTTGAATTGTGCTCGGAACTGAATCGGGTGGTATGCTCTCTGTATGATGCTCCAGTGAGAAGTCTAGCTACCACCCGCTGGACTAGTTGAAGTTTCCAAACAGTCTTCAAAGGCAACCCCACGTAGAGCACGTTGCAGTAATCTATTTGGGATGTAACAAGACCATGGACTACTGTGATCAGATTAGACTTCCCAAGGTATGGGCACAGCTGGCGCACAAGTTTTAACTGTGCAAAAACTCTCCCGGCCACCGCCGAGACCTGGGTTCCAGGCTCAGCGATGAGTCCAGGGTCACACCCAAGCTACGAACCTGCGTCTTCAGGGGGAGTGGAACCCCATCTAACACAGGCTGTAACTCTATGCCCTGTTCAGCCTTGTGACTGACCAGTAGGACCTCTGTCTTGTCTGTCAGTAGGACCATCATCTGGTGATAGCAAATTCCATAAATTCGTGGCACAATTCTGTCTCAAAGTTTGCAAACAACCCATCAATTGCTTACACATCTTTCTCAGTCAAATGAACAATTTCACGCAAATTCAGTGAACCCAGAATTTTACCTTTTGCAGTAGTGGAGCCTTTTTTAATTAGGATAATGATTATGTTTTCCTATTAACTTTATATGCTAAGACAAGCCGGAGTAATAATAATGTAGGGTGTATTTTATGGCCGTACTTGACTGTGTGTCCTTGCCCAAAATCTGCATGCGTTCACAAGAAAACTTACACATGCCCTTAAATTGGCTGCGAAATAAATCAGTACACTAGGAATGAAGATGTTAAGAGACATAAAAGTAGTAAATAATGGCACGGAGATGCAAGATAAAGAACAAAATGAAAAAATAATTAAAACAATAACTATTCCATTCATTCAGTACTTATTACACCGGATTGCATTAGGGAAAACGATAAAAAACGTGATTTTCGCCTGAAAGTAAACACACACATACACAATAAAATAAGAATGAGATCCATTAATGAAAATAATGGATCTCATCCAAACTGGTTCAACAGTCAGGGTATGTGCTGTGGTTGAGGCGGGAGCCTTCGTTACATGCTGTGGCTGCCGCAGCCTAATTAGTCCCGCTCATTAACGATTGCAATTCATTTAAGAAGGGAAACAAAGGCGCAACTGGATGGGACTTTCCTCTTTTACCAAAGTAATCGTGTATTGTGTTTTGTAAACTGGGGAACACGAAGAGATTGGACTGAAAGAGAGCAGGATATTACGGCGTGCCATTTCATTTGCTTTAAACTGTTTTGCAGTTTTGGATATTTTAAAAATTATTTTTAGACGTATATTCTGTCTTTTACGATTCTCCAAAATATCTCCAGGAATTTTACAAACTGCAAGTGTTTTTAAACAAAGCAGCATGTATTAACAATTATTTCTCACCCTTACCTTCACCTCAACCAACAACCAAAAGAAGATAATTTTGTGAAATCTTTGTTGTTGTTGTTCATTCGTTCAGTTGTCTCCGACTCTTCGTGACCTCATGGACCAGCCCACGCCAGAGCTCCCTGTCGCCGTCACCACCCCCAGCTCCTTCAAGGTCAGTCCAGTCACTTCAAGGATGCCATCCATCCATCTTGCCCTTGGTCGGCCCCTCTTCTTTTGCCTTCCACTTTCCCCAACATAATTGTCTTCTCTAGGCTTTGCTGTCTCCTCATGATGTGGCCAAAGTACTTCAACTTTGTCTCTAGTCTCCTTCCCTCCAGTGAGCAGGGCTTTATTTCCTGGAGGATGGACTGGTTGGATCTTCTCGCAGTCCAAGGCACTCTCAGAACTTTCCTCCAACACCACAGCTCAAAAGCATCTCTCTTCCTTTGCTCAGCCTTCCCTAAGGTCCAGCTCTCACATCCGTAGGTGACTACAGGGAAAACCATGGCTTTGACTAGGCAATGGATCTTGGTTGCCAGTCTGATGTCTCTACTCTTTACTATTTTATCGAGACTGGACATTGCTCTCCTCCCAAGAAGGAAGCGTCTTCTGATTTCCTGGCCACAGTCTGCGTCTGCAGTCATCTTTGCACCTAGAAATACAAAGTCTGTCACGGCCTCCACATTTTCTCCCTCTATTTCCCAGTTGTCAATCATTCTTGTTGCCATAATCTTGGTTTTTTTGATGTTTAGCTGCAACCCAGCTTTTGCGCTTTCTTCTTTCACCTTGATTAGAAGGCTCCTCAGCTCCTCCTCGCTTTCGGCCATCAGAGTGGTGTCATCTGCATATCTGAGGTTGTTAATTTTTCTTCCAGCAATTTTCACCCCAGCTTTGCATTCAAGCCCCGCACATCCTCGCATGATGTGTTCTGCATACAAGTTAAAAAGGTTGGGTGAGAGTCTGCAGCCTTGCCGGACGCCTTTCCCAATCTTGAACCTTGTGAAATCTTGAATCTTGTGAAATCTTAATGGAACATTTTTCACCATTTTTATATGTGACTAGTAGGCTTGGGCAGTTTCGTTTGTTAATTTCGTAATTCGTTATTAATTTGTATTTAAATTAGCTTACGATCCAATATTGAGCCATGCAGGAATTGTGTGAGGAGTAATAAAAATTTGAAACAACTTTTTCAATTTATTTCGTAATTATTTCGTAATTATCTCATAATTATTTCGTAATTATTTTCGCATGTCTGGTGCAAGTTTTATAGTTGTTGTTTGTTTTATCACACCAACAGTCAACAACAGAGGGAGAGGGAAGCTTCAGAAGTTCCCCCTGTCCCATTTGGAGGTTTTTTTAGCATATTGCGCAATCGCGTCCGCCATTAACAAATCGAATTCGTAATTATACGAAATTTCGTATATTTTGAAATTTTTAAAAGGAAAATTTCGGAATTATTAAAAAAAACGAAACGCAAGGGCCCCCTAAAAACAAAAAGTTTAGAACCAAATTTTTCCGTGGTTACCCAAGCCTAGTGACTAGCTGTACCCGCCACATGTTGCTGTGGCCAACCTTCCCTCCCTCTTTTTCTCCTTCTTTATTTCTCTCCTTCCTTCCTTCTCTCCCTGTTTCCTTCCTTCTGCTCCCTTTTTCTTTCTGTCCTTTCTTCCTTCTTTACCTATTCAACCTGTGTTAGACGGGGTTCCACTCACCCTGAAGACGCAGGTTCGCAGCTTGGGAGTGATCCTGGACTCATAGCTGAGCCTGGAACCCCAGGTCTCGGCGGTGGTCGGGAGAGCTTTCGCACAATTAAAACTTGTACGCCAGTTGCGTCCGTACCTTGGGAAGTTGGATCTGGCCACGGTGGTCCACGCTCTTGTTACATCCTGAATATTTATCGTGTCATCAGCAACCATACCATTGTATTACATTTCTAACAGAACAAAACAAACAAACAGATAAAAAAAACACAGATTTTGCAAACTTGGTAGTTGATTAAATGTCCTTTGACCAGTATCTGGCCACTTGGAGTGCCTCTGGTGTTGCTGCAAGAAGGTCCTCCATTGTGCATGTGGCAGGGCTCAGGTTGCATTGCAGCTGGTGGTCAGTGGTTTGCTCTTCTCCACACTCGCATGTCGTGGATTCCACTTTGTAGCCCCATTTCTGAAGGTTGGCTCTGCATCTCGTGGTGCCAGAGCGCAGTCTGTTCAGTGCCTTCCAAGTCACCCAGTTTCCTGTGTGCCCAGGAGGGAGTCTCTCATTTGGTATCAGCCAATGATTGAGGTTCTGGGTTTGAGCCTGCCACTTTTGGACTCTCGCTTGCTGAGGTGTTCCAGCGAGTGTCTCTGTAGATCTTAGAAAACTATTTCTTGATTTAAGTCGTTGACGTGCTGGCTGATACCCAAAGGGATGAGCTGGAGATGTCACTGCCTTGGTCCTTTCACTATTGGCTGCTACTTCCTGGCGGATGTCAGGTGGTGGAATACCGGCTAAGCAGTGTAATATCTCCAGTGGTGTAGGGCGCAGACACCCTGTGATAATGCGGCATGTCTCATTAAGAGCCACATCTACTGATTTAGTGTAGTGAGATGTGTTCCACACTGGGCATGCATACTCAGCAGCAGAGTAGCATAGCGCAAGGACAGATGTCTTCACTGTGTCTGGTTGTGATCCCCAGGTTGTGACAGTCAGCTTTCGTATGATGTTGTTTCTAGCGCCCACTTTTTGCTTGATGTTCAGGCAGAACATCAATAGATTACAGATTATTACAGAATAGATTACTGCAACGCACTCTACGTGGGGTTGCCTTTGAAGACTGTTCGGAAACTTCAATTAGTCCAGCGGGCGGCAGCCAGATTACTCACCGGAGCATCGTACAGGGAGCATACCACTCCTCTGTTATGTCCGCTCCACTGGCTCCAGTTCCGAGCATAATTCAAAGTGCTCGTTTTGACCTACAAAACCCTATACGGCTCCGGCCCAGTGTATCTGTCCGAACGCATCTCCCTCTATGTTCTGCCTCGGAGTTTATGATCTTCTGGGGAGGCCCTGCTCTCGGCCCTGCCTCTATCACAGGTGAGATTGGTGGGGACGAGGAGCAGGGCCTTCTCGGTGGTGGCCTCTCGCCTGTGGAATTCACTTCCCAGGGAAATCAGGTCATCGACATCCCTCCTCTCTTTCAGAAGGAAACTAAAACATGGATATGAGACCAGACCTTTGGGTAATCTGGCACATAGACAAAGGACAATGACGACTAGATTTGATAGGATTTGACAATGTGGAATGAACTTACGGATTCTGAGCTGGCGAACGTTGAACATTAGATTGGTTTTATTGATTGTGATATATAGCTTGATTGTTTTAATTGTTTTATGATTGCTTTTGATACATGTTTGTTGTTGGCATCGAATTGTGCCTTTTGTAAGCCACCTTGAGTCCCCCCTTGGGGGTTGAGAAGGGCAGGGTAGAAATGCGCGAAATAAATAAATAAATAAAATATTCTTGGACTGTAATTCCCAGCAGTCCTGATTGATCTGTCTACCTGCCTACCCATCTCTATCTAATCTATCTATCTTGAGGATTGTTGGGAGGAGCAGTCCAGCAATAGGAAATTGGAAAATCTGCAGGGATTGGGATGTCTCAAAGAACTCCCAACCCCAAAAGTGTGTCTGTTTTTTTTCCTTTCCTCCTAGAGCAGTGGTTCTCAACTTGGGGGTCGCGACCCCTCGGGAGGTCTTTTGGCCAATTTCTGGGGGTCGCGAAGCCACATTGGCTGGCCACGCCCCCTCCAAAATGGCAGCCGACCCCCTGCGCCACTGGCATTCCTGCGCGCGAAGCCATCCGCCTGTCCCTCATCTCCTTCTGATGGCAGAAGGAGGTGAGGGATGGGCGAGTGGCTCCTTGGGCGCCCCTCGCCTGCTCTGCTCTCCCACCGGCCGGCAGGTGTGTGGAGCAGGCGAGGGCTCTTCGTTGCAGGTGAACTATAAATCCCAGCAACTGTCTATCCCAAATGTCAAGGTCTATTTTCCCCAAACTCCACCAGTGTTCACATTGGGGCATATTGAGTATCTGTGCCAAGTGTGGTCCAGATCCATCATTGTGTGAGTCTGCAATGCTCTCTGGATGCAGGTGAACTACAACTCCCAAACTCAAGGTCAGTGCTCACCAGACCCTTCCAGTATTTTTCGTTGGTTGTGGGAGTTCTGTGTGCCAAGTTTGGTCCAATTCCATCATTGGTGGAGTTCAAAATGCTCTTTAATTGTAGGTGAACTATAAATCCCAGCAACTACAACTCCCAAATGACATAATCAATTTTCCCTCCAACCCCACCAGTATTCAAATTTGGGCATATTGGGTAACGTAAGGTAAAAGTTTTCCCCTGACATTAAGTCCAGTCGTGTCCAACTCTGGGAGTTGGTGCTCAATTTCTAGGCCAAAGAGCCAGTGTTGTTCATAGACACCTCCAAGGTCATGTGGCTGACATGATGGCATGGAGTGCTGTTGTTGGGTATTTGTGCCAAATTTGGTCCAGTGAATGAAAATACATCCTGCATTTCAGATTTTTACATTATGATTCATAACAGTAACACAATTATAATTAGGAAGTAGCAATAATAATAATTTTATGGTTGGGGGTCACCACAACGTGAGGCACTGTATTAAGGGGTCGGCATTACGAAGGTTGAGAACCACTGTCCTAGAGAAATGCTTGGTGAGTGGAAGCAAAAGAGAAACAGAAAAATCAAAGACATTTTCTCTGCTTAATACAAAGGCTTTAGAAAAGTTTGGGCCAGCGCTGTCCTCGTCCATTGCCAGTGAATATTTCCTCTGCCGGCAAGAACGGCACGCTGAATTTCCTGGAACCATTTTTGTTCAGGCTTAATGAGAAATTATCCAGAAAGGTAACCCTAAGTATTAGTTTGCTAATAGACCTATTTGATAGAGTCCTTAGAAGCCGAGGGTTTTTTGAAGGCCCGATGCAATATAATTTCTGCTAGTGATGTTCTGTTATAGCGGTGTCAACATTCATCAAGCTTCCTCACTCTAGTAACTTCATTATCGCCGCCATTCTGCTTCTTAACCTGCTTTCCTCTCACTCCTTTGCAAGAGGGAAGCCTCATTTAGAGCCTCGCGCCTTGAGCGTCTTTGGAGATCTCCTGAGTAATGAGCATCCCTTTCTGCCGCTGAAGGCACAGGTATCTCTCCCACGTCAGCCTCCAGGGCCCAAAACTACAGCCCTGGCCATGCGAAATGAGGCACCGCATCCTTCCATTTCGCAGGGAGGGATGGCTCTCTCTATTCATGAAGCCCATTACAATTTCATTTTATTTACTGTTTCTGGACTGCTGCATCACCTGAGGAGAAACATTGCTGACACCATGCAGATCGAAATAGTCAAATGGTTTGGTTGTTGTAGTTTTTTCAGGCTATATAGCCATGCTCCAGAAGCATTCTCTCCTGACATTCCACCTGCATCTATGGCAAACATACTCAGAGTTTGTGAGGTTTCATTTTGCCTGCACCTCACAGACGTCACATGCAACTCCTGGAACAATTCCATCAGTGTTGCCTTCGAAAAATCCTGCAAATCTCTTGGGAAGACAAGTGGACACATGTCAGTGTGCTGGAAGAAGCAAAGACCACTAGCATTGAAGCGATGGTCCTCCGCCACCAAGATACTCGTTGTCCGAGTAGGATTGTCTTCCAAGATTGGTGTCCTGGCAGTGGGTCCGTAGGTGACTGTGGAGCCCTATTCTTGACCTGCATCTTCTCCCGCAGTGAGGGCATTGTTTTCCAGGTGGAAGGCGGTCCCGGTCGGGGTTGGCTTGACTTGCCTTCCTCTTGGCACATTTCTCTCTTTCGCCTTCTATTTGTGCCTCTTTAAATTTTGCAGCACTGCTGGCCACAGCTGACCTCCAGCTGGAGCACTCAAGGGCCAGGGCTTCCCAGTTCTGTGTCTATGCCAGAATTTTAAGGGTTGGCTTTGAGTCCGTCTTTCAATCTCTTTTCCTGCCCACCAACATTCTGTTTTCCATCCTTGAGTTTGGAAGAGAGCAACTGCTTTGGGAGATGGTGGTTGGGCATCTGGACAATGTGACCGGTCCAGCGGAGTTGATGGCGGAGGACCATCGCTTCAATGTTGATGGTCTTTGCTTCTTCCAGCACGCTGACACCACCGTCTCCCAAAGCAGTTGCTCTACTCTGAATTCAAGAACGGAAAATGGAATGTTGGTGGGCAGGAAAAGAGATTGAAAGATGGGCTCAAAACCAACATTAAAAAAACTGAGAACTGGGAAGCCCTGGCCCTTGAGTGTTCCAGCTGGAGGTCAGCTGTGACCAGTAGTGCTGTAGAATTTGAAGAGGCACGAGTGGAGGGCGAAAGAGAGAAAGGTGCCAAGAGGAAGGTGCATTAAGCCAACCTTCCTCTTGGCATGTTCTCCTCACTGCAGGAGAAGATGCAGATCAAGAATAGGGCTCCACAGTCACCTACGGACCCACCGCCAGTACACCGATCTTGGAAGACAATCCTACTCAGACAACGAGGGATCGCCTAAGTAAAGTAAGCCACAAAAGGACTTTCAGTGAAAGCAATGAGCTTGCTCATAAAAATTATGGCATCTTATTAAGAACTACAGCCATTCTACATAACACAGCTCTACTTGCTGGAGGAGAAATAAGGAATCTTCTCATCCTGAATCACCTTTTTCTTGCCAACCTACATGTTGATCAACATTGTTTACAGGAGGAAGAGGAAGAATCCTTATCTCCCATGCAGCTGGTCTTAAGAGAAAAATAAAGCTTGAAAAAGTCGTGCATGAAACCTTGGACGTTAGGTAATGTCAACATTCCTAGAAGACCAGATGCCTCGACTCAGTATGAAGTGGCTTCGTATTTTCATTCCCGAGAAGGAAAAGCTCTCTCCACCTCCAAAGCAAAACTCACGCTAGAAAATTAACTGATAAAATATTCAGTTGGTCTATTAAATTCATGGTTTGATGATATTCAGACACTGGAAAGGTTTTTTTTTTTTGGATCTCAGCTCCCAGAATCCCCAGTCAGCATTTGTGGGAATGGTCCAAGAAAGGGACTTGCAGGAGTTCTGAGTGTATACCCACAGAAAAGCAATCTTTATCTTCTGACAGAATAACTAACATGAGCCAACAAAGTCATGCGGCAGCAAATAAAGCCAATGGGATTTTGGCCTGCATAAATAGGAGTCTAGTGTCTAGATCCAGGGAAGTCATTCTCCCCATGCTTTATTCTGCCTTGTTTAGCTCACACCTGGAATATTGTGTCCAATTCTGGGCACCACAATTGGTGGGAGATATTGACAAGCTGGAATGTGTCCAGAGGAGGGCGACTAAAATGATCAAGGGTCTGGAGAACAAGCCCTATGAGGAGCGGCTTAAAGAGCTGGGCATGTTTCACCTGAAGAAGAGAAGGCTGAGAGGAGACATGATAGCCATGAATTCTGTGTCCAATTCTGGGCACCACAATTCAAGAGAGATATTGACAAGCTGGAATGTGTCCAGAGGAGGGCGACTAAAATGATCAAGGTTCTGGAGAACAAGCCCTATGAGGAGCGGCTTAAGGAGCTGGGCATGTTTAGCCTGAAGAAGAGAAGGCTGAGAGGAGATATGATAGCCATGTATAAATATGTGAGAGGAAGCCACAGGGAGGAGGGGGCAAGCTTGTTTTCTGCTTCCTTGGAGACTAGGACACGGAACAATGGCTTCAAACTACAAGAGAGGAGATTCCATCTGAACATGAGGAAGAACTTCCTGACTGTGAGAGCCGTTCAGCAGTGGAACTCTCTGCCCCGGAGTGTGGTGGAGGCTCCTTCTTTGGAAGCTTTTAACAGAGGCTGGATGGCCATCTGTCAGGGGTGATTTGAATGCCATATTCCTGCTTCTTGGCAGAATGGGGTTGGACTGGATGGCCCAGGAGGTCTCTTCCAACTCTTTGATTCTATGATTCTAAGGCTTGAACGACACTAGGACGCGGAAAATGGCTTCAAACTACAAGAAAGGAGATTCCATCTGAACATGAGGAAGAACTTCCTGACTGTGAGAGCCGTTCAGCAGTGGAACTCTCTGCCCCGGAGTGTGGTGGAGGCTCCTTCTTTGGAAGCTTTTAAACAGAGTGTGCTAGTACGGCTGTAGCTTCATTTTCTTTCTATTGAGTGTTGGCATATATTCCAAGGTTCCATGCATTTGCAGTACGGTGACTTCCCTTGGTTTGCAATTTTAGGGCCAATGATCTGTCTATCATTGTTAAGTTTTGGTTCCGCCCCTTTTTCCAGGGCTCTGGGAGGGAAAGGGAACCATTTTAGTCAGTCTTATAGTGGAAAGTAGGCTTGGTTGATCAAGAAAAAAAATGGTTCTAAACTCGTTTCGTATGTAGGGGGCGCTGGAGGTTCGATTTTTAAATTATTTCCAAAATTTTCTTTAAAAAAAGATCGAAATTACCAGGAAATACGAATTGTTTCCTTTGTTTCGTTAATGGAAGGTGCCCGTCCCTCCCTCCAGAACCATTAAAATCTCGCACTTTCCCTTCCTTCCCTTGCGGAGAGCTTCCATGCAGAAGGGAGAGGTGGGCGTGGCCAAGCACAGCCCTCCTTGGAGGCCTCGCCCCCAGCAACCTCCGAGGAGCGCTGTGCTTGGCCACGCCCACCTCTCCCTTCGACAGCTTGCCAGGGAAGAGAAAGAAAGGTGAGAGATTTTAAAAGTGTTAGTTTTAAAATCTCTCACCTTTCTTTCTCTTCCCTGGCAAGCTGTCCAAGGGAGAGGTGGGCGTGGCCAAGCACAGCGCTCCTCGGAGGTCGCTGGGGGCGTGGCCTTCAGGAACAGCTGTTCTTACCCACCCCCACCTCCTTCCTCTTTGCATCGGCAGCTTTGCGAGGTGGGCTTTGCGAGGTGGGCGTGGCTACGGCCAGCTCTTCCGCATCGCCGCTTGTCGCCAGGGAGGTAGTCACGCCCACCTCGCAAAGCCGCCGATGCAAAGAGGAAGGAGGTGGGCGTGGGTAAGAACAGCTGTTCCTGAAGGCCACGCCCCCAGCATTTACGATTCACTGCCGGAAGTCGTAAGGAAGATGGCGGACGCGGCTTCGATATGGCAAAAACACTTCCGGGTTGCCTTTTGGTCCCACTCCCTTTTCCAAGGCTCTGGGAGGAAAAGGGAACCATTTTTAGTTCAGTCTTACAGTGGAAAGCTTAGCTACAGGACGTGGCTCGGCTCCATCTGTAGACAAGCTTCGTTTCTCATAGCATCCGGGGGAAACAGCTCCACATCTTTCGTGGAAAAGATCCAAAAGAACTCCAGCTGGAGAATCTACAAGCCTTGGCTGGTAGGTCTACTCGGGTAACCAGAAGCAATTGGAGCTGGGAGTAGGGCCCACACCAGCAAGCACAGAAAGCAGATTGCCAAAGAGGGGTTAAAAAGGGTTTTCCTCGTAAAGGATAAAAACATTTCTCCAAGCAAGGTGCCTGTCCATTGTAGACAAATTAAGAAGCATTTGTTTGATTTGATAAAGATCTAAAAAAGCATTTGATTGTTTTGTTGAAGACCTAAGCAATAATAAAGGACTTTGTTAAACTTTTCAAGAATCTAAAGACTTTTGTATAGGGAAATCCTTAGGGCCTCTCACTCGAGGCACCCCAGTTTCCCGCTGGGCACAAAGAGCATGTCCTGTTCAAAAGACAATTATTATAGGCCCAGCGCGTTACAGCACACAGAGGCTGAATGGCCATCTGTTGGGAGTGCTTTGAATGCAATTTCCCTGCTTCTTGGGGGAATGGGACTGGTCTGGATGGCCCATGAGGTCTCTTCCAACTCTAGGATTCTAGGATTCTATGATAAGCCAACATGGATGCAGATCATACAATAGGAAAAGGCCCAGTTGAAAAACTAATGGTCATTTTAGATCTGGGGAGGTATCATTCCAAAGCCTGTTCCTGTTTAAGTTCATCTTGGATGCATTCCCATTGTAGGCAGGAGGTAATCCACGATGAATCTGTAAAAACAAAACAAAGACACCATTTCAGAAGAAAAATTTATTCCACCGAGTATATAGAACAGTTCCTTTAGTCTGAAGCAAACTTAATGCCAGGCATCTAGTATACACGGCAGTGCTGTTCCATTATTGACAAAAGTCACATTATATCTCCCTAACAATGTTCAAAGAAGCCAGGCAGGCATTTTAATAACACATTTCCAGTTATTACTATAAAATTGTAATTAGATAGTAAATTATGGTGTTAATATTCACTTTGAAAAAATAAGTGTTAGTAGTAGTGGAAATGTGCATTATTATGGTAGTATGGGGACCTATTCACCAAACAAAGCCTGGGCTTTTGTCATAAAAAAGTTACTTTCCTATTTCGAGGAGTTTCTTTCTGTAAACTTTAATCTAAAAGGAACCGCTTTCTGCATCCATCACGTGTTCCGTGGCCAGCTCTTTTCAGGGACCAGGATTTGGCCAGAAGAGGACACAATGTAATAAAATAAAACTGGTCCCAACATGGCTATCATTCAGGCACTAAACAAAAGCTTGGTCGTGCACAAAAGATTTGGGGGTCCGTCCTCTTTCCAGGCGAAACATCTGCAGCTCCCTAAAGTGTTCTCCATGGGGCCTGGGTTCCAGACTTTTCATCATTTCAGTCACCCTCTTCGAAATGAGTTACATTAGTTTAGAATCCGTTCGGACAGGTAAACTGGGCCGGAGTCGTTTAGGGCTTTATAGGTCGACACCAGCACTTTGAATTGTGCTCGGAAGCCGATTGGCAGCCAGTGGAGCTGACGCAGCAGACGAGTAGTATGCTCCCTGTACCCTGCTCCTGTTAGTAATCTGGCTGCTGCTTGTTGGACTAGTTGTAGCTTCCGGGCAGTCTTCATAGGCAACCCCACGTAGAAAGCATTGAGTCGTCTATACGGGATGTAACCAGAGCGTGGACCATCGTGGCCAAGTCAGACTTCCCAAGGTATGGACGCAGCTGGCACACAAGTTTTAATTGTGCAAAAGCTCCCCTGACCACCGCCGAGACCTGGGGTTCCAGGCTCAGCGATGAGTCCAGGATCACTCCCAAACTGCGAACCTGCGCCTTCAGGGGGAGTGGCAAGCAAGCGAGAGTCCAAAAGTGGCAGGCTCAAACCCAGAACCTCAACCAATGGCTGATACCAAATGAGAGACTCCCCCTGGGCACACAGAGGACTGGGCGACTTGGAAGGCACTGAACAGACTGCGCTCTGGCACCACGAGATGCAGAGCCAACCTTCAGAAATGGGCTACAAAGTGGAATCCTCGACATGCGAGTGTGGAGAAGAGCAAACCACTGACCACCTGCTGCAATGCAACCTGAGCCCTGCCACATGCATAATGGAGGACCTTCTTGCGGCAACACCAGAGGCACTCCAAGTGGCCAGATACTGGTCAAAGGACATTTAATCAACTACCAAGCTTGCAAATTTTGTCTGTTTGCTTTGTTCTGTTAGAAATGTAATATAATTTGACTGGTTGTCCTGACAGGGCAAATAAATAAATAGGGGGAGTGGAACCCAGTCAAGCACAGGTTGTAACCCTATGCCCTGTTCGGCCTTTCGACTGACCAGGAGGACCTCTGTCTTGGCTGGATTTACTTTCAATCTGTTAGCCCTCATCCAGTCCGTTACAGCAGCCAAACACAGATTCAGGACTTGAATAGCCTCCTTAGTAGCAGGCTATCTCTATCTATCTATCTATCTATCTATCTATCTATCTATCTATCTATCTCTTCTCTCTATCTCTCTATCTCTCTATCTCTCTATCTCTCTATCTCTATCTCTATCTCTATCTCTATCTATCTAATCTATCTTTCTCCTGCTATGTGCATTTTATCTTCCATCCATCCATCCATCCATCCATCCATCCATCCATCCATCCATCCATCCATCTATCTATCTATCTATCTATCTATCTATCTATCTATCTATCTATCTACAGTGATGGATACTATGAACACATAAGTAAAGGAAGTTCTGAACAACTTCACCTGAAGATGATGGGACAGTCAGTCCTCAAGCATTCAGAGTGAAGACACTGACTTTTCTTAGCTGTAAGGTGTGTGTGTGTGTGTGTGTGTGTGGATGCTTGGGAATATAACCTTTTCCACCACAAATCCCATCACCTGCTGCCCATGCTGACAAGGGGATTCTTGGAGTTGTAGCCCAACAGAGAACTTTCCCAAGTTCTGTGAAGATGTGTGTTGATGGGAAACACTGTTGCTTTTGATCCAGTCAACGAAATGTGTTGATGCGCGTTTCTTTGATGTACGCTCTTTTGCTTTCCCTCGTTTTGCAGACCTCAGACTTCCTTTCCTTCAGCTTCCAGTTAGAGCGGCACGATCTCAATCTCCTCTGCAAGGATGAGGAATGCATCATTCACTGTGGGAAGTGCGCCTTTATTGGAATTGCTGGCTGTACCGCAAATATTATCGATTTTCAATTTTATGAATATTCAGTGAATTATGGGTTGATCCAAAAGAAAACATGTCACACCCGGGGAGGGAGGGGGGGGCGACACTTTTGGTGTGTGTCGCCTTGCGCACGGGGGTACCTTCATGCATCATCTCTATGCTGCGAGTGAAAGGATCATCTGTCTTGAGGGGAATGGTTGTCCACGCTCTCAGTGAAAGGTCAATGACTGGTGGGTATTAATTAATCCAGCTGGGCACACAGCAGCCAAGGTTTAACAGTGTCCAAGTTTTTAATAATGATGATAGATTTTAAAGACCAGCCTTTGAGCAACACAATCCCATCTGTTTCGCCGAAGTACCTGCACCACCTTTTAAATAAAACGAGTTGAGATTTTTCTGTTAAAGGATATTGAAAATGGAAATATGCTACTGAATATATATATATATATATATATATATACACATACACACACACACACACACACATATGTATACACACACATATACTAGCTGTACCCGCCACGCGTTGCTGTGGCCAACCTTCCCTCTTCTCTCCTTCCTTCCCGTTTTTCCTTCTCTTCTTCCTTTCTTTCTTTCTTTCCCTCTCTCTCTCATTCTCTTCTTTCCTTCCTCTTTTTCTTCCTTTCTCTTCTCTTTCTCCTTCTCTTTCTTTCTTTCCTTCTCTTTCCTTTTCTTCCTTCCTCTCTTCCTTCTTCTCTCTTTTTCTTTCCTCCCTCTTTCTCTCCTTTCTTCCTTCTCTACTTCTTTCCTTCCTTCTTTCTTTCTTTGCTTCCATGCTTCCTTATCCCTTTCCTTCTTTCTTTCCCGCCCTCTTTTTCTTTCTTTCTTTCTTTCTTTCTTTGTTTTTTTCTCCCCTTCCCTCCCTCTTTCTTTCCTTTTTTCTGTATTGTCGTTTAGCTTTTCATCATTTAGCTTTTTGGGGCTTTTAAAGTCCCGTCTGTTGTGTTTTTTAGTGTTTTTATGAGTGAAGGACATACATTGAGTTGTTAGGTGTCTTGTGTCCAAATTTGGTGTCAATTCGTCCAGTGGTTTTGGAGTTGTGTTAATCGCACAGCCAAACATCTATATATATAAATCTGTAAGGGGCGTCCAACGGGACAGCAAAACTAAAAAAAAAAACCCAACGAAAATTTAACAAAATTCCCATGCACATACTTCAACCCACAAGGAAGGAAGAAGAGAAGGAAAGAAAAAAGGGAATGAAGGAAGGAAAGAGGGAGTGAAGGAAGGGGGAAGATGTAGAGAAAGAGGGAGGGAAGGAAAGAAGGAAAGAGAGAAGGAAGAAAAGAGAGCAGAAGAAAAAGAAAAAGGGGGAAGGAAGGAAAGAGACAGAGAAGGAAGAGGAGAAGGAAAGATGGGAAGGAAGGAAGGAAGGAAGGAAGGAAGGAGGGAAAGAAGGAGAGAAAGAGGCACACAGGACTCCCATGACCCAACAGAAAGCACGAGAAGGGTTTGGTAAGCATTGGGAAGGAAGAAAGGAAGGAGGGAAGGCAGGAAAGAAAGAGGTACCGAAGGAAGGAAGAAGAGAAAGTAGAAAGGAAAGAAAAATAAAAGGAAGGAAAGGCAGGAAGATGGTAGTAAAATAAAAGGAAATAAAAAGTGAAAGAAGGAAGCAAACAGGGAGGGAAGAAAGGCAAAGGAAGAAAGGGGGAGGGAATGAAGGAAAGAGAGAAGGATGAAACCAAGTAGTGAAAGAAGGAAAGAAAGAAAGAGGTAGAGAAGGAAGAAATGAGAGAAAGGGGGAGGAAAAGGGGGAAGGAATAGGTAGGTACCTCTCTTTCATAATAGTCCAGATATCTACCTCTACTTTGAAAAGATTTACTATAGGCCACAGCAACGCGTGGCAGGATACAGCTAGTTATTAGGCCTGTTTGATCAAGAAAAAATTTGTTTCTAAAATCGATTTGTAATTGGGGTGTTTTTTTGTTTCGATATTTAAAATATTTACAAAACTTTCCAAAAAAAAGTTTTGATATTTACGAAATTTTGTAAATATTAACGAATTTTTAGAATATTTTTTTATTTTTTAAGAATAATATTAAAATAATATTAAAAAATATTTTAAAATGGAAAATTAACCAAAAAATGGCCCAAATGTGGACCAAACACAGACAGGACACAGCAAATGAGAGCACACACCAACAGAAGAGTCTTTTCTTTTTTAGAATATTTTTTAAGAATAATATTAAAATAATATTAAAAAATAATATTAAAATAATATTAAAAAATATTTTAAAATGGAAAATTAACCAAAAAAATGGCCCAAATGTGGACCAAACACAGGCAGGACACAGCTAATGAGAGCACACACCAACAGAAGAGTCTTTTCTTTTTTAGAATATTTTTAAGAATAATATTAAAATAATATTAAAAATAATATTAAAATAATATTAAAAAATATTTTAAAATAATATTAAAAAATATTTTAAAATGGAAAATTAACCAAAAAATGGCCCAAATGTGGACCAAACACAGGCAGGACACAGCAAATGAAGCAAGCAGCACTCACAGCAGCAAGGAATGAATCCAATCCAGTTGCTAGCCATTAGCCAAGCCAAGCCAAGCCAATGCAAACTCCCTCGCCCTCTGCAGCAATGAGCTACGGCCGCGCCGCGCGGAGCCACTTTGAAAGGGCTCGCCGGCCAATCAAAAACAAACAGCCACGGACCCACAGTGCACTGCTTGGGAGCGCCGGATTGGCTCCCACTGGCACCAGCACTCCAGCAGCCTCCACCCCATTAACGAAACGAGCGGAAGCTCGTTAAATCTATGGGGGTTGCTGGTTCGATATTTTAAAACCCTTCCGGGTTTGGAAATGTGTTTTGATATCGCTTCAAAAATGCCTAAAATAACGAATTAATAACGAATTAACGAATTAACGAACGAAACCGGACAGGCCTACTAGTTATATATAAAATTGGCGTTTCGGAGGAAGGTGAAGACCTGGCTTTTCGAGCAAGTGTTTGGCTAAACAGTGCAATGGAATATAGGAACACGGTGCAATTGAACATAGGAATATGGAACAAAGGATTACGAGAATGGATTCTGATTTGTTGTTGAGGCACTATGATAATGATTGTTTATTGATATTGATTGTTATGTATAATGTATAATGTGTTTTAATTTGCCTATGATACTGTCTTGTGATAATTTGTATTATGTAAACCACTTTGAGTCGCAAGGGCTGAGAAAAGCGGTATAGAAATAAAGTAAATAAATAAATAAATAAATAAATAAATAAATATCTGAATTGTAATTGGTGTCTATAGCCTGCAGTCTGTTCTGGTTCTTATGACCTGAGATGCTTCAGAAATGAGTGAAGCTTTATATCAATTGATAAAACCCCACTCAAATGATTGCTTGATGGTGCCAAAGTTTGTCCTTGCCAGTGTTTCTCCAAATTCTTTGGAATGGCTACTACTTGTGGTTGCTACTAGTAGATCTGAGACCTCTTAAGATAATAATAATAATAATAATAATAATAATAATAATAATAATAATAATAATAATAATCTTTTGCAGCCTCTATCACTTTCACTTGGGATGTTAACACATTTATTTCAGTTCTCTCTCCATTTAAAGGTTGTTGAAGGTACTGTAGGAAATATCAATACTAATTTGGACCTCTAATTGAACCAAAACAATAGATGTGAAGTTGATAAATAAAAGGCCTTCTCTCGGTCTCTTGGGTGTTCTCCAGCCCACTCCTTCTGTTTGAAGCATCTCCCATCGCTGCTTCTCTTTTGACCTTCTGGCTCTGCAACTCCCTGGCTTCTCTGGTACGTCTGCCCCAGCTTTCCTGCACTTAGTAACCGAGACCTAAATAGTGGGTCAAGTTTGTCCTTTTAAAGTAACTTGTTAGAACTTTTCCCACTGAGTATTTGAATCTAAAAGAGAGAAAAAACCATGAGTATTGTACAGAAAGAAAACTCTCCTCCTTCAATGTAATGTTGAAAGTGTTCATGGCTCGAATCACTGGGTTGTTGTTTAGGTTTTTTCGGGCTACATGGCCATGTTCTAGAAGCATTTTCTCCTGATGTTTTGCCTGCATCTATGGCAAGCATCCTCAGAGGTAGTGAGGTCTGTTGGAACTAGGAAAATTGGATTTATATATCTGTGGAATGCTGACCAGGGTGGGAGAAAGAACTCCTGTCTGCTGGAGCTAGGTGTGAATGTTTCCACTGACCACCTTGATTAGCATTTGATGGCCTGGCAGTGCCTGGTGCAATCTTTTGTTGAGAGGTGATTAGCTATCCCTGATTGTTTCCTCTATGTTGTTTTGCTGTTGTAATTGTAGAGCTGTTTTTTTTTAATACTGGTAGCCAGATTGTGTTCATTTTCATGGTTTCCTCCTTTCAGTTGAAATTGCCCACATGCTTGTGATTTCAGTGGCTTCTCTGTGTCATCTGACATGGTGGTTGTGAGAGTGGTCCAGCATTTCTGTGTCCTCAGATGATAATAACAATAATAATAATAATAATAATAATAATAATAATAATACAATAATAAAACTTTATTTCTACCCCACTACCATCTCCCCAAGGGACTCGGTTTTGTATTGATTATTTGTTTTGTATTGATTATTTGTTATTGCCTTTGTTTATTGATGTGCTGTGGGCTCGGCCTCATGTAAGCCGCACTGAGTCCCTTGGGGAGATGTTAGCGGGGTACAAATAAAGTATTATCATCATTATTATTATTGGGTTGTTGTAGGTTTTTTCAGTCTATATGGCCATGTTCTAGAAGCATTCTCTCCTAACAGTTTGCCTGGATCTATGGCAAGCATCCTCAGAGGTAGTGAGGTCTGTTGGAACTAGGAAAATTGGGTTTATATATCTGTGGA
>NW_026847993.1:43288320-43290820 GCF_025583915.1 Anolis sagrei ordinatus
ATTTTGTATTCCGACGCATCGAGCATACAATTACGGTAACTAAAGTTATAAACTCTACTATTTGATCGTCTTTTTATGGGTCACTTAGGATAAACTCCTTATGCACCGGCGTCTGCTTGGGTAGGGCCTTTTCTCCATGCTTCAGGAGGTGAGCTCCGTTTGAACAATGAAGAAGAGTGCCCTGTACTCCAGCCCTCTCTCAAATGGATAATTCTGGTGATCTCTCTGACAGCCATGCTTTAGATTTTGATTTATGTTCTTCTAAAGCTAAAATCAAAGATTCCATCTAGCGCTATTTTATGGCAGCTGAGATGATGAATGGCGGACTCTTTCAGCCAAACGAAGCTGCTGTGTCTTTGCCCTGGATTTTAATTGCTGAAGTAGCCAGTCATTGCTCAGAATTCAATGGTAAGCAGACTTTTAGAAAACTGTGGAGATGGTCCTTCGGAGAAAGAAAGAAAGAAAGAAAGAAAGAAAGAAAGAAAGAAAGAAAGAAAGAAAGAGGGAGGGAGGGAATGGCGACGGGAGTACGGCAACTTCTCTTGAATCATTCATGGGCAAGCTAGGCTGCCCAACGAAAAGCACAACTAATGCCGTCTATATTAAATTAAACTTTTAAGTGCAAATTAACATGCATATTTCATGTTTATAAATTGCTTCTAATACAATGTGACGTTCACTTCTTCTTTACGAGAGGCAGCCGTCGGTGTGGTGGGGTGTTTGTGTTGCCTTGGCTGGAGAGGCACTTCAGGCAGGCATAATGCGCGTTTGCTTTGGCACATGTCACCATTGGTCGGGATTGCCTCCTTTATTATTAATGGAAGTTGGGAAAAGACTTTGCCTCTCCTGATCGCCCAGACCTCCGCACAATGTCTTTGTGTCCACGTAGAGGCTTACAAGAAAAAAACAACACACACACAAACTCCCGATAGTTTCTCTAAATGATAAATTGTCCAAATAACATCCCGGATAGATTTAGCAAGAGAAAGAAATATGTTACATTGTCATGATTACCAAATCATTCATTTTACCTATTACCTTATTGACTTAGAAGCTTGGTTTTTGTTGTTTTGACCTCACGTTTTGGTTTGTCAGCTTTGAGATTTTGCTTTTTTTATGAGAGGAATATTTGCTTTCCTTTTATCTCGCTGCCATGTTGTTGTTTACAAGGCCGGTCCCGATTTTTTTTAATCTTTCCAACCTTTCCTCGTCCCTCCTTTTTGGTCTTTCTCTCCCTTCCAAGAAATAAAAAAAGTAAATAAAATCAACGTGCAGCACATCATAAATCTTCGGAGACATTACTCCGTGATTTCCCCTTAAAATCTATGTAATAAAGATTGTTTTTAAAACTCTTCCCTGCAAAATCAATGATGCAAATTAGAAAAACAAGCAGGCAATAAATTCTTTCACATCCTGTAGTCCTTGCATGAATTTGTAATAATTTTTAATAAAGCATGATTGTAGTTTGTAGCACTGAATAATTTAATCAAATAGAGATGTGGAAGGAATTTCTCTGGTTCACCTAGGCAAGGGCGGGGGAGAAGGCGCACCAACACAAAACACACACACATGCACACACCGCACCCTCAAGTCCTCCAAACACAACCCAGCCGCTCTCTTCCTCTCACACGAGGACCTCTCCGCTAGGATGACAATTCCCCTCCCAGCATATTGCTTTGATGATAGGAAACAACATCCCTCAGACAGAAAAAATATGAAAGAGTGAATGAAGCTGCCTTGGGTAAAACTAAGCTTTGGCAGTCATTTATAACAATGACATAGAAGAGAAGTTTCTCTAAATGAGGCATTCAGATAGCCAAACCAGTCATTTATCGTCATGATTAATACAAATGGTATTCATAATAATAAATATTGCAGCCTGGCTACCCAGCAAAAGGGGAAAGAGCGTTGGCTTGGCCACTGCTGAGGAGGTTCTCGGGTCCTGGGCTTCCGCTTTAAGGGGAAACGGGACCTTTTCTTCCAAGTCAGACCCTTATTATAGTCCTTTAATTGGCCCTGGAATTGAGTGACTCTGGTCCCCTAGTAGGCCATTGCACGGTAGCATCCAGTTGCATTTTCCCCAACCCGTTCCAAATACTCCTGCCCCGTTCCAAATAGTCCAGGCCCCTTATTGAAATCCTGGCCACTGGCAGCTTACCTTGGATCAGTGGTTCTCAACCTTCCTAATGCCACGACCCCTTAATACAGTTCTTCATGTTGTGGTGACCCCCCGCCCCCCAACCATAAAATTATTTTTTGTTGCTACTTCACAACTGTTGCTACTGTTATGAACTGTAATGTAAATATCTGATATGCAGGATCTATTTTCATTCACTAGACCAAATTTGGCACAAATACCCAATATATCCAAATTTGAATACTGGTGGGGTTCAGACGAATTGATTTTGGGAGTTGTAGTTGTTGTGATTGATAGTCCACCTACAATCAAAGAGCATTCTGAACTCCACCAACAATGAAATGGAACCAAACTTGGCATACA
>NW_026847993.1:43295820-43356236 GCF_025583915.1 Anolis sagrei ordinatus
GAAGAGGATTAGCTGCGTTAAGACAAGCATGAGGAAAGAGGAGGGAAGCAGCAGAGCAAAGGTGGCTGGCAGGAGGGGAGAGACCGGAAGTGGGGTAAATGTGCCGCTTGCTAGCTTGCTACCGGGGAAGGAAGAGAAACTGCGAGATTGTAATACTTGCACCAGACATACGAAAATAATTACAAAAATTGGAAAAAAAATTCGATTCTTAATTACTCCTCACACTATTCCTGCATGGCTCAATATTGGATCGTAAGCTAATTTAAATACGAATCCATAACGAGTAACGAAAATAATGAACACGATCAAACAAGCCTATAATATAATATAATATAATATAATATAATATAATATAATTATAAATATAATATTATATAATATAATAATATAATATAATATAATATACAGAGAGTTTCATCTATGCTGATGATCGTGCCATCACTGCTCAAGCAGGGAACTTTGAGATGGTAGAACAGAAGCTCTCCAAAGCTCTATGTGCTCTTACTGCCTATTACAGGGAAAACCAGCTGATCCCTAACCCATCTAAAACACAGACATGTGCCTTCCATCTCAAGAACAGACAAGCATCCCGAGCTCTGAAGATCACCTGGGAAGGAATCCCACTGGAGCATTGCAGCGCACCCAAATACCTGGGAGTCACTCTGGACCGTGCTCTGACCTACAAGAAGCCTGCCTGAACATCAAGCAAAAAGTGGGTGCTAGAAACAATCTCATACGAAAGCTGACTGGCACAACCTGGGGATCACAACCAGACACAGTGAAGACATCTGCCCTTGCGCTATGCTACTCTGCTGCTGAGTACACATGCCCAGTGTGGAACACATCTCACCACGCTAAAACAGTGGATGTGGCTCTTAATGAGACATGCCGCATTATCACGGGGTGTCTGCGCCCTACACCACTGGAGAAATTACACTGCTTAGCCGGTATTGCACCACCTGACATCCGCCGGGAAGTAGCAGCCAATAGTGAAAGGACCAAGGCAGAGACATCTCCAGCTCACCCCTTGTTTGGGTATCAGCCAGCACGTCAACGACTTAAATGTAGAAATAGTTTTCTAAGATCTACAGAGACACTCGCTGGAACACCTCAGCAAGCGAGAGTCCAAAAGTGGCAGGCTCAAACCCAGAACCTCAACCAATGGCTGATACGCAATGAGAGACTCCCCCCTGGGCACACAGAAGACTGGGCGACTTGGAAGGCTGAACAGACTGCGCTCTGGCACCACGAGATGCAGAGCCAACCTTCAGAAATGGGGCCACAAAGTGGAATCCACGACATGCGAGTGTGGAGAAGAGCAAACCACTGACCACCTGCTGCAATGCACCCTGAGCCCTGCCACATGCACAAGGGAGGACCTTCTTGCGGCAACACCAGAGGCACTCCAAGTGGCCAGATACTGGTCAAAGGACATTTAACCAACTACCAAACTCGCAAACTCTGTGTTTTGTCTTTTTGTTTGTTTTTGCTCTGTTAGAAATGTAATACAATGATCTGGTTGCCCCTGACACGATAAATAAAATAAATACTAATAATAATAATATGATATTATAATTATATATTTTATATTACATGTAATATTACTAATAATACTACAATATAATGGTATAGTACAATATAGTAATCTATAATACTGATATTGTACTATGCTAATAATATAATATATTGTATGTGTATATATATATATATATATATATATATATATATATATATATATATCTTGTAAGCCACTCTGAGTCCCCTTCGGGGTGAGAAGGGCGGCATATAAATGTTGTAAATAAATAAATAAATAAAATAATGTGTTGACCTCTCTCCCTACTCCCCAAATTTTACTAGCTAATCGAAAGGTCGCAGGTTCGAATCTGGGAGTGGCATGAGTTCCCCAGCTTCTGCCAACCTAGCAGTTCGAAAACATTTCCTGTGCTATGCTAATAATATAATATAATATAATATAATATAATATAATATAATGTAATGTATTGCATATACATACAATATTTATAATATTAGAAGGAAAATCAAGACCTGGCTGTGGAACCAAGTGTTCGATTAGTGAGCAGCAAGTGAAATAAGGTTTTAACACACATATATACACATTTACACAAATATATACACACACATAAACACATATACACACACAAAACATATAGAAACAGACTGGGCCACAGCAATGCATGGCAGGGGATGGCTAGTAAACAAACAAACAAATAAATAAATATCCTGCTCCAATGAAAACAACGTATTGTATATACTCGAGTATAAGCCTAGTTTTTCAGCCATTTTTATAGGCTGGTGGGCAGGAAAAGAGATTGAAAGATGGGTTCAAAGCCAACCTTAAAAACTCTGGCATGGACACTGAGAACTGGGAAGCCCTGGCCCTTGAGCGCTCCAGCTGGAGGTCAGCTGTGACCAGCAGTGCTGCAGAATTTGAAGAGGTACGAATGGAGGGTGAAAGAGAGAAACGTGCCAAGAGGAAGGCGTGTCAAGCCAACCCTGACTGAGATCGCCTTCCACCTGGAAACCAATGCCCTCACTGTGGGAGAGGACGCAGATCAAGAATAGGGCTCCACAGTCACTTATGGACCCACCCCCAGGACACCAAACTTGGAGGACCATCATCCTCGGACTATGAGGGATTGCCTAAGTAAGTAAAGTAAGTAAGCATATATGGTAAGTTATATTTATTTATCGTGTCAGGGGCAACCAGATCATTGTATTACATTTCTAACAAACGAAACAAACAAACAGAAAAAAAACAAAGTTTGCAAGCTTGGTATTTGATTAAATGTCCTTTGACCAGTATCTGGCCACTTGGAGTGCCTCTGGTGTTGCCGCAAGAAGGTCCTCCATTGTGCATGTGGCAGGGCTCAGGGTGAATTGCAGCAGGTGGTCAGTGGTTTGCTCTTCTCCACACTCGCATGTCGAGGATTCTACTTTGTAGCCCCATTTCTGAAGGTTGGCTCTGCATCTCGTGGTGCCAGAGCGCAGTCTGTTCAGTGCCTTCCAAGTCGCCCAGTCTTCTGTGTGCCCAGGAGGGAGTCTCTCATTGGGTATCAGCCATTGGTTGAGGTGCTGGGTTTGAGCCTGCCACTTTTGGACTCTCGCTTGCTGAGGTGTTCCAGCGAGTGTCTCTGTAGATCTTAGAAAACTATTTCTTGATTTAAGTCGTTGACATGCTGGCTGATACCCAAACAGGGGATGAGCTGGAGATGTCTCTGCCTTGGTCCTTTCCCTATTGGCTGCTACTTCCCGGCGGATGTCAGGTGGTGCAATACCGGCTAAGCAGTGTAATTTCTCCAGTGGTGTCTCAACCTTCCAAATGCTGCAACCCCTTAATACAGTTCCTCATATTGCGGTGACCCACAACCATAAAATTATTTTAGTTGCTACTTCATAACTGTCATTTTGCTACTGTTATGAATCATAATGTAAATATCTGATATGCAGTAAATATCTTCACTCACTGGACCAAATTTGTCACAAATACCCAATACGACCAGATTTGAATACTGGTGGGGTTCAGGCAAATTGATTTTGGGAGTTGTAGTTGCTGGAATTGATAGTCCACCCACAATCAAAGAGCATTCTGAACTCCACCAACGATGAAATGGAACCAAACTTGGCATACACAACTCCCATGACCAACAGAAAACACTAGAAGGGTTTGGTGGGCATTGACCTTGAGTTTTGGAGTTGTAGTTCACCTACATCCAGAGAGCACTGTGGACTCAAACAATGATGGATCTGGACCAAACTTGGCACGGATACTCAATATGCCCAAATGTGAACACTGGTGGAGTTTGGGGGAAAATAGACCTTGGCATTGGGAGTTGTAGTTGCTGGGATTTATAGTTCACTTACAATCAAAGAGCATTCTGAACCCCACCAATGATAGAATTGGACCTAACTTTCCACACAGAACTCAGATGACCAACAGAAAATACTGTGTTTTCTAATGGTCTTTGGCGACCCCTCAGATACACCCTCGCGACCCCCACAGGGGTCCCGACCCCCAGGTTGAGAAACCCTGGGCTAGATAGTGTAATTTTTCCATTATATACAATAAGTTACATGAAAGAGAAGAAAGGAAAGGCAATGAAATTGCAAAAAAGCCAATAATAAAAAGCCATTTGTGTATGGGTGAAAATGAGCCTAGGCATCACGTTGGTGGAACATGTCCCCAAATGGTTGCCAGATGTCACCCAAATTACCCTCCCTTGTATGTACAATTGGTAGTAGCGGAGATAAAGCTAAAGAATTCCCAAACCAGTGGTTCCCACTAAAATAACTTCTTAATTTCAAGGGAAGCTTCACGAAGGCTGTGTGGCTTTGTGCTGAGAAGAACCACAAGCGAGCAGAGCCTGGAGTGTTAACATTTACAAAGGAATTGAAGCTCTCTCTCCCCGCCCCCCCCCCCCGTCCCCCCCCCCCCCAGCTTTAAGAAGGCTTGTTTGTAGCGTATTTGGTAAAGGTGAAGGGGTCCAAAGGGCCTTCTATTTGATTTTTGACAAAGTGTACTGTGGATAGAAATCAATAATGTCAGCCGCGCTATCTAAGTCACACCACACTGCCACCGCAAAGCTTCATTCGGGAGACTAGATGAACCAAACAAGCAAAGAATGGACTGACAACACTTCTGACACCGACAGTTTATTAAGCTCACCAAGCAGGAAAAACCTAGCCTTGCCACACTTGAGATGACCACACTTACAGAACGCTCTTCAGAAACATTTGTCAGGGTCACGGCCAAGAAAATTAGTGTTTCTTCTTGTAGAAAGTCCATGATAAATTGACTTATCTATATGCTAAATGATTCTTTGTTGCCTGGTATTAATTTGGGCCACATTTTTTTTTCTCTCCGTCTGCATATTTAGTAAAACGCATTTGTAGGAAGGGAGCAAGATCTGTGTCGGGGGGCTGGGGGGAGAAACAGTTTGCAAGGACCATGGAAAACAGAGCTTGAATTCTGCACAGAGCTCAGCGCAAGTGTATGGTAATGAAATATATATTGCACGATCTTTCTTTCCCTCTCTCTCTCTGACTCCCCAGTCCCAGAGATTTCAATATACAAGAGAAGGAATTGATGAAAAAATTACCTCCACGGAAAAGAGAGCAAAGTTGCTTCTATGCGCTTGGAGAATGGCACCCGCGTGAATGATAGATGTCCATGTCAGAAGGAATCCATGCTCACATTTTGGGTTTTTTCTTCATTTCTCTGCATTAGTTTTACTTCTAAAATAGTTTGTTTCCGCTTTTGGAAAGTTTGCCTTTAGGCATATGTGCCGTCGCGCCTGGGGGCTATAACTCTTAGTGAAAGAGGCATGGACATGACATCTTTCCCCAGGGGATTGCTTCTTACTAGGCCTGTTTGATCAAGAAAAAATTTGGTTCTAAAATCGATTTGTAATTGGGGTGTTTTTTTGTTTCGATATTTAAAATAATTACAAAACTTTCCAAAAAAAAGTTTTGGTATTTAAGAAATTTTGTAAATATTAACGAATTTTTAGAATATTTTTTGTATTTATTAAGAATAATATTAAAATAATATTAAAAAATATTTTAAAATGGAAAATTAACCAAAAAATGGCCCAAATGTCGACCAAACACAGGCAGGAGACAGCAAATGAGAGCACACACCAACAGAAGAGTCTTTTCTTTTTTAGAATATTTTTTAAGAATAATATTAAAATAATATTAAAAAATAATATTAAAAAATATTAAAAAATATTTTAAAATGGAAAATTAACCAAAAAATGGCCCAAATGTGGACCAAACACAGGCAGGAGACAGCAAATGAGAGCACACACCAACAGAAGAGTCTTTTCTTTTTTAGAATTTTTTAAGAATAATATTAAAATAATATTAAAAATAATATTAAAAATAATATTAAAAATATTTTAAAATGGAAAATTAACCAAAAAATGGCCCAAATGTGGACCAAACACAGGCAGGAGACAGCAAATGAAGCAAGCAGCACTCACAGCAGCAAGGAATGAATCCAATCCCAGTTGCTAGCAGCCATTGCCAAGCCAACCCAATGCAAACTCCCTCGCCCTCTGCAGCAAGCTACGGGCCGTGCGGAGCCGCTTTGAAAGGGCTCGCCGGCCAATCAAAAACAGACAGCCACGGACCCATGGTGCACTGCTTGGGAGCGCCGGATTGGCTCCCAGGCACCAGCACTCCAGCAGCCTCCACCCCATTAACGAAACGAGCGGAGGCTCGTTAAAACTCTGGGGGTTGCTGGTTCGATATTTAAAAACCCTTCCGGGTTTGGTAATATGTTTCAATATCGCTTCGGAAATGCCAAAATTAACGAATTAATAACGAATTAACGAATTAACGAACGAAACCGCACAGGCCTACTTCTTACCCATGTTTAGACTACTGCAACGCTCTCTACGTGGGGTTGCCTTGGAAGACGGCCCGGAAGCTCCAACTGGTCCAACGTGCGGCAGCCATGATACTAACAGGAGCGGGGCGCAGGGAGCATACAACCCCCCTGCTGTACCAGCTCCACTGGCTGCCGATCTGCTACCGGGCTCAATTCAAGGTGCTGGCACTGGCCTATAAAGCCCTAAACGGTTCCGGCCCAAGATACCTAACTGACCGCCTCTCGGCCTATGAGCCCACGAGGACTTTGAGATCTTCCGGGGAGGCCCTGCTCTCGATCCCGCCTGCGTCACAGGCACGGCTGGCGAGGACGAGAGATAGGGCCTTCTCGGTGGTGGCTCCTCGGCTGTGGAACACCCTTCCCGTGGACATCAGGCTAGCCCCTCCCTGTTGATATTCCGCAGGAAGTTAAAGACCTGGCTGTTTAAGAAGGCATTTGAACAAGAAGTGCAATGATTGGTAATTTGACCATAGGAATGGAACAACGGAAATGATACCGGATTGTGGGTTTGACGATGAGACGACACGGAATGGCTTTTGTAGTAATGTTGATGTTTTTGATGAGATGTTTTTTGATAATGATGAATTGTGGATTATTTTACACTATGTTTTGTATTTTGCACCTGTTTTTCTATGTTGTACACCACAGTGAGTCGCCCTTGGGCTGAGAATTGCGGTATATAAGTGAAGCAAATAAATAAATAAATTTAGGAAAACTGGACCTCCCAAGGACCAAAATTTATTTAATTTATTTATTTCGCATACTTCTTCCCCGCCCTTCTCAACCCACGAGGGGGGACTCAGGGCGGCTTACAAAAGGCACAATTCGATGACAACACAACAATAAAATAACATATATAGACAATAGGCTTGGGCGGTTTCGTTCATTAATTTCGTAATTCGTTATTAATTCGTATTTAAATTAGCTTACGATCCAATATTGAGCCATGCAGGAATAGTGTGAGGAGTAATTTAGATTCGAAACAATTTTTTCAATTTATTTTGTAATTATTTTGTAATTATTTTGTAATTATTTCGTAATTATTTCGTAATTATTTTCGTATGTCTGGTGCAAGTTTTATAGTTGTTGTTTGTTTTATCACACCAACAGTCAACAACAGAGGGAGAGGGAAGCTTCAGAAGTTCCCCTGTCCCATTTGGAGGTTTTTTTAGCATATTGCGCAATCTCGTCCGCCATTAACGAATCGATTCGTAATTTTACGAAATTTCATAAATTTCGAAATTTTTTAAAGGTACAATTCTTAAAAAAAACGAAATGCAATGGACCCCTAAAAACGAAACGAGTTTAGAAACAAATTTTTACGTTGTTACCCAAGCCTAACTCTTAGTGAAAGAGGCATGGGCATGACATCTTTCCCCAGGGGATTGCTTCTTACCCTCCTTTAGGAAAACTGGAACTCCCAAGGACCAAAATTTACTTATTTATTTATTTATTTATTTCGCATACTTCTACCCCGCCCTTCTCAACCCCCGAGGAGGGACTCAGGGCGGCTTACAAAATCCGTACATTCATTCCACATTGTCAAATCCTATCAATTCTAGTCGTCATTGTCCTTTGTCCATCTGCCAGATTACCCAAAAGCCTAGTCCCACATCCATGTTTTTTAGTTTCCTTCTAAAGGAGAGGAGGGATGTCGATGACTTAATCTCCCCAGGGAGTGAATTCCACAGGTAAGGAGCCACCGCTGAGAAGGCCCTGCTCCTTGTCCCCACCAACCTCACTTGTGATAAATGTGGGGTCAAGAGCAGGGCCTCCCCAGAAGATCTTAAACTACGAGGTGGGATGTAGAGGGAGATGCGTTCAGACAGATACACTGGGCCGGAGCCATATAGGGTTTTGTAGGTCAAAACCAGCACTTTGAATTGTGCTCGGATCTGGATCGGCAGCCAGTAGAGCTGACATAGCAGAGGGGTGGTATGCTTCCTGTATGACGCTCCGGTGAGTAATCTGGTTGCCGCCCGCTGGACTAATTGAAGTTTCTGAACAGTCTTCAAGGGCAACCCCACGTAGAGTACGTTGCAGTAATCTATTCGGGATGTAACAAGAGCGTGGACCACTGTGGTCAGATTTGACTTCCCAAGGACCGGGCGCAACTGGCGCACAAGTTTTAATTGTGCAAAAGCTCTCCCGGCCACCGCTGAGACATGGGGTTCCAGGCTCAGCGATGAGTCCAGGATCACTCCCAAGCTGGGAAACCGCGTCTTCAGGGGGAGTGTAACCCCGTCTAAAACACTGTAGATAACTCAAAATAGGTTTTATTGTTCACAAAGAGTTATCCCTTTAAGGCAATAAGCTGGAAGTTTCAAAGGGGTAACGGAAAATATACATTACAGTCTCTGGTTGTCTTGGGTCCAAGGAGTTTTGCAACTGAGAAGCTTTTCCAGGTCCCTCTTTCTCAATAGCTGTGAATATTGGAATAATCCCAACCCCAATTCTAATGGCCTATATTTTGAAGGCACAAAGCCTTCCTCTGGTGCCAAAGAACTGGTTTGAAGGTGCTTGAGACTTCTCAACGTCATCCAGGTTGAACTGAACATGAAGGAAGGAGGGAGCAAGCTTGTTTTCTGCTTCCCTGGAGACTAGGACGTGGAACAATGGCTTCAAACTACAAGAAAGGAGATTCCATCTGAACATGAGGAAGAACTTCCTGACTGTGAGAGCCGTTCAGCAGTGGAACTCTCTGCCCCGGAGTGTGGTGCAGGCTCCTTCTTTGGAAGCTTTGAAACAGAGGCTGGATGGCCATCTGTCAAGGGTGATTTGAATGTAATTTTCCTGCTTCTTGGCAGAATGGGGTTGGACTGGATGGCCCAGGAGGTCTCTTCCAACTCTTTGATTCTATGATCTATGATTCTATGATTCCCATTTCATATGCAATTGAGCTAGTAGACATAACAGTCAGACAAACTGCTATTGGGTTGTTGGAGGTTTATTTGGGCTATATGACCATGTTCTAGAGCAGTGTTTCTCAACCTGGGGGTTGGGACCCCTGAGGGGGTCACGAGGGGGTGTCAGAGGGATCACCAAAGACCATCAGAAAACACAATATTTTCTGTTCGTCATCTGGGTTCTGTGTGAGAAGTTTGTCCCAATTCTCTTGTTTTGGGGGTTAAGAATGCTCCTTTATTGTAGGTGAACTATAAATCCCAGCAACTAAAACTCCCTAATGTTAAGGTCTATTTTCCCCCACACTCCACCAGTGTTCATATTTGGGCATATTGAGTATTTGTGCCAAGTTTGGTCGATATCCATCATTGTTTGAGTCCAGAGTGCACTCTGGATGTAGGTGAACTACAACTCCAAAACTCAAGGTCAATGCGCACCAAACCCTTTCAGGGTTTTCTGTTGGTCATGGGAGTTCTGTATAGCAAGTCAGGTTCAATTCCATCGTTGGTGGCATTCAGAATTCTCTTTGATTGTAGATGAACTATAAATCCCTGCAACTACAACTCCCACATGACAAAATCAATCCTCCCCCCCCCCAGCCCCACCAGTATTCAAATGTGGGTGTATTGGGTATTTGTGCCAAATTTGGTCCAGTGAATGAAAATACATCCTTCATATCAGATATTTGCATTATGATTCATAACAACGGCAAGAATACGGTTGTGAAGTAGCAACAAAAATAATGTTACGGTTGGGGTTCACCACAACATGTGGAACTGTATTAAAGGGTCATGGCATTATGAAGGTTGAGAAACACTGTTCTAGAGGCATTCTCTCCTGACATTTCACCTGCATCTATAGCAAGCATCCTCAGAGGTGGTGAGGTGCTATTGTTTCAGTAAAGAGTAGTTTGTTACAGCCATGATCATTGCAGAAAAAAAAAGTAATCCCAGCCCTGCAAAAAAAGTGATGAGTTGCCAAAATTGCTCATTAGGAAAGTAAGTTGCTTCCTAGCTCTGTACCTGGCTCTCCATATACGTAACCAGCAACAAGATCTATCACTTCAAGGAGTCAAATCCAGTTGGGACTGATGTCTACTATCTGCTTTCAAACACATGTCTTCTTCCTAATTTCTAGTGTGTAGGGTGTACTCTAGCATTGAAAACATGCTTGGGGACTGACAGGCAGTACAAATGAAATCTTTCGGATGATCTTCAAACATGCGATTGAGTTATCCTCCTTAGGATTCTTCTGGAGCAAGCAGTCCTGGCGAGGCAAAATGGCTGAGGATTCCTATGGCTTCTTCTTTCTGTGCTCTGAAATAAGGTTGAGTGTTTTTGTTCACAAATATTAAGCAATATATAAATGACTTCACATTACAACTTGAGATTTTAAAAAAAAATGAGATGTGGAAGAAAACAAAACCAAGAAAAAAATGTCCACCCAGATCTAGGATTTTGAATACTCAATTCTTCAAAGATCTGTAATTAAATCACTAATGTTTCTGATCTATCTCTTATGTTTGTTCTTATAGAATCCTAGAATCAAAGAGTTGGAAGAGACGTCATGGGCCATCCAGTCCACCCCCATTCTGCCAAGAAGCAGGAATATTGCATTCAAAGCACCCCCGACAGATGGCCATCCAGCCTCTGTTTAAAGCTTCCAAAGAAGGAGCCTCCACCACACTCCGGGGCAGAGAGTTCCACTGCTGAACGGCTCTCACAGTCAGGAAGTTCTTCCTCATGTTCAGGTGGAATCTCCTCTCTTGTAGTTTGAATCCATGGCTCCATTGTGTCCTAGTCTCCAAGGAAACAGAAAACAAGCTTGCTCCCTCCTCCCTGTGGCTTCCTCTCACATATTTATACATGGCCCTCATCATGTCTCCTCTCAGCCTTCTCTTCTTCAGGCTAAACATGCCCAGCTCCTTAAGCCGCTCCTCGTAGGGCTTGTTCTCCAGACCTTTTATCATTTTAGTCGCTCTCCTCTGGACACATTCCAGCTTGTCAATATCTCTCTTCAATTGTGGTGCCCAGAATTGGACACAATATTCCAGGTAAAGTGGTCTAACCAAAGCAGAATAGAGGGGTGCTCTCTCTGAACAGATCAGCAAACTAAATTTTATTTACACTGTACATTTTGGATTCTAGTCCATTCCCTCATTTAAACTCTGGAGTAGCCAATACTCCAGAGGACAGGAGCAGGATTCAAAACGATCTTGACAGATTAGAGAAATGATGGGCCAAAACTAACAAAATGAAGTTCAACAGGGACAAATGCAAGATACTCCACTTTGGCAGGAAAAACGAAATGCAAAGATGCAGAATGGGGGACAATGCCTGGCTCGAGAGCAGTACGTGGGAAAAGGATCTTGGAGTCCTCGTGGACAACAAGTTAAACATGAGCCAACAATGTGATGTGGCGGCAAAAAAAGCCAATGGGATTTTGGCCTGCATCAAGAGGAGCCTAGTGTCTAGATCCAGGGAAGTCATGCTCCCCATGCTCTATTCCGCTTTGCTTAGACCACACCTGGAATATTGTGTCCAATTCTGGGCACCACAATTCAAGAGAGATATTGACAAGCTGGAATGTGTCCAGAGGAGGGCGACTAAAATGATCAAGGGGTCTGGAGAACAAGCCCTATGAGGAGCGGCTTAAGGAGCTGGGCATGTTTAGCCTGAAGAAGAGAAGGCTGAGAGAGATATGATAGCCATGTATAAATATGTGAGAGGAAGCCACAGGGAGGAGAGGGAGCAAGCTTGTTTTCTGCTTCCTTGCAGACTAGGATGGGAAACAATGGCTTCAAACTACAAGAGAGGAGATTCCATCTGAACATGAGGAAGAACTTCCTGACTGTGAGAGCCGTTCAGCAGTGGAACTCTCTGCCCCTGGAGTGTGGTGGAGGCTCCTTCTTTGGAAGCTTTTAAACAGAGGCTGGATGGCCATCTGTCAGGGGTGATTTGAATGCAATATTCCTGCTTCTTGGCAAGGGGTTGGACTGGATGGCCCATGAGGTCTCTTCCAACTCTTTGATTCTATGATTCTATGAAACTATGATGCCAATCTATAGAATGATTAAAAGTGTCATTTGTATCCTGCCTTTCTCCCATTTTGTTATTTGTACCCTGCTTTCCCTCCAAGTTTGTGTCTCAAAGTGGCTTATATAAAATATGGGCAGAATTTATTTATTTATTTATTTATTTATTTACTGTATTTGTATTTATTTATTTATTTATTTGCTGTATTTGTATACCGCCTTTCTCAGCCCGTAGGTGACTCAAGACAATTTACAGGGCAAAATTCAATGCTTATGATGTCATAAATACAATTAAAAACATAACATATAATAAAAACTAAACAAATCAATAAAATATAAATTCATAGTGTCTCCTTCTTAAAAACGTTGTCCGGACTCATTGTCTAGTCGTTCCATTTTCCTGTGTCAGTTACTCTGCATTTGCAAACGCTTGTTCAAAAAGCCACATCTTGACTTTTTTCCGGAATGTTAAAAGGGAGGTGGATGATCTAATATCTATAGGGAGGGCGTTCCACAGCCGAGGGGCCACCACCGAGAAGGCCCTGTCTCTCGTCTCCACCAAACATATTTGTGATGAAGGCGGTAATGAGAGCAGGGTCTCCCCAGACAATCTTAAGGTCCTAGATAGTTCATAAGGGGAGATGCGTTCGGACATGTAAGTGTCATGTATCATGTTCTGTAGTTGAGGGTGGTTGGTGGTGGCAGGCCTAGCAGTTGGTGATGGAAAGGTTAATGTAAGTCATAGTTCTAAAGGGTTGAGTAATCTGTAAGTAAGAGTTCATGGGTGAAAGCAATCAAGGGTGGAGGTATGCAAGAGATGGGTTGCAGCTGGGTGTTTCTGGATATAAGGAGCTAGCCTTGGGACTGATCTTTGGGAGAAAAGTATTTGTTTAGTGGTAGATGCTGCTGGTTTTCCCCCAGGTTTGTGGATTTTCAGTGTCCTGACCTGTCTCCTGAACCTTTGGAATCCTGGAACTTTGAATCTTGGACTGGCTTTTGACTACGGTATAGACTCTTTATCCCTGGACTTTGTTTTGAACTCTCAGCATTTGACCACTGGACTGGACCTTTTGACTACGGAGTTATCTTGAACCTGCAACAGTGTTTGCTGTTTTTGTTTTATATTCTGTGGCTGAGTGCAATCTTTATGTTTTATATTTTGGAATATTAAAACAGCCAGAAAGTAAGTGCTGTTTTAATTAAGCTGTTTGATACAAAATGGGTTTATTTGGTTCATCTCTGCCTAAATATTGGCAGAGCCCTGGCAACGTGACAGAAAGTTGGGCCAGAACCGTTTAGGGCTTTACAACAAAAATGTATGGTAATCAAAAGCATTATAATGGTTAAAGCAGTATTAAATAACAAAATGAAAACTACTTCAAAACAAAGATTAATAATTTATTTATTTATTTCAAATATTTCTACCCTGTCCTTCTCACTCCGAGGGGGACTCAGAGCGGCCTTACAAAGGCACAATTCGATGCCGGCATCAATACAACAATACAACAATAAAATAAAACAATATAGCAGCAATCAAACAATTAAAAACAATTAAACAGTCGGTTCTCAGTTCTACAACACGTCAATAAACCAGTTTAACACTCAGCGTTCGCCGTCTCATAGTCCATAGTTTCAATTCCACATTGTCAGTCCTGTCAATTCTAGTCGTCCATTTTCCTTAACTGCCAGATTGCCCGAAGGCCTGGTCCCATAAACACGTTTTTAATTTCCTTCTAAAGGAGAGGAGGGATGTTGATGATCTAATTTCTCCAGGGAGTGAGTTCCACAGGTTAGGGGCCACCACCGAGAAGGCCCTGCTCCTCGTCCCCACCAGCCTCACTTGTGATAGAGGCGGGGTCGAGAGCAGGGCCACCCCAGATGATCTCAAATTCTGAGGTGGGATGTAGAGGGAGATGCGTTCGGACAGATACACTGGACCGGAACCGTAAAGGGTTTTGTAGGTCAAAACCTAGCACTTGAATTGTGCTCGGAACTGGATCGGCAGCCAGTGGAGCTGACATAACAGGGGGTGGTATGCTCCCTGTATGACGCTCCGGTGAGTAATCTGGCTGCCGCCCGCTGGACTAATTGAAGTTTCCGAACAGTCTTCAAAGGCAACCCCACGTAGAGTGCGTTGCAGTAATCTATTCGGGATGTAACAAGAGCGTGGAACACTGTGGCCAGATCAGACTTCCCAAGGTACGGGCGCAACTGGTGCACAAGTTTTAATTGTGCAAAAGCTCTCCCGGCCACCGCCGAGACCTGGGGTTCCAGGCTCAGCGATGAGTCCAGGATCACTCCCAAGCTGCGAACCTGCGTCTTCAGGGGGAATGTAACCCCGTCTAACATAGGCTGTAACCCTATGCACTGTTCGGCTTTACGACTGACCAGTAGGACCTCTGTCTTGTCTGGATTCAATTTCAATTGAAAAGCACAGTAAAACACCATTAAAAGTATTTTTTTTAAATCCTAAAAGCTTGCTGGAGAAAAAAAGATCCGAACCTGATGCCCAAAGGGCCACCAAGAAGGAGCCATCCTAGCTTTCCTGGGGAGGGTGTTGCAAAGAATGGGTGCCATCACAGAGAAGGCCGTTTCTTTGACTGATCGTGGTCCCTTTCAACTTGGAATGATTGTGGCAATAAAACATATTGTTGATGAATGAGCCAAACGATATGCTTTCTTCAACCAAATCACAGGCGGCACACGTCTTGCTCTGCTCTCGAGAAAGCGCCCACAGTGGTTGCATCTCTGAGACAAAACTCCCATTTTTCTCAGAAGTGTCTGTTCCTGTTTCCTTCCAGTCCACATTAAGTTAACCTGAAAAAGGTTCAGTCCCTTTGTTTCAGTGACTTGTGAGATGATGTTGCTGCTCATATTTCACTTGGCGTTGCTTAAATTGCCAATCATGGATCTCGCGTTCTATCTGCTGTCAGCTCGGCTTGGATTATCACCTCGGATGCGGGGGGTTCGGTGTTTGGACGGCACGGCGAGCACGCTCCCCCTCCTCCTCCTCCTCCCTTTCCCACAGCCCGTTTTGCAAAAAAAAAAAAATCACATTATTCTAATGAGGATGCAAATGAAAAGAAAAGCTGTGGGAAATGGCTAGAGATGAGCTGCTTGTCAAAAATGTTTTACTTCGAGGGTGGGCAGGCGAAAGCAAGGCTGCTCAAGAGGAGAAGCCACTTCTGGTTTTCAGGGGTTTGTGAGATATAGCCAGGCAGGAAGGCACTGGGGAGGATGTCCCCGGGTTACAAACATCTGACTCATAGTTAAGAACAGAGGTGAGACAACAGGCAGTGAGAGAACTCGTCCCTTTGGAAGGGAAATTGACTCCTGGAAGAGTTATTATCGTGGAGAAAAAGTGTCTCCACTGAAACTTTCTCGCCAATCCTGGTTTCCACAACAAACCAAAAATTTCCAAAATCCAATTCTCACAGGCAGAGAAAGTGAGGCGAAATCTCCTGAGCAGAGGCACAGACAGCAAACACCATAGGGGTGTTTAACCTCTCTTGTTCATAACTCGAGGACTGCCTGCCTGTATTAGAGAAATACTTTGCAGGCGGCAGATATTTTATTTTATTTATTTTATTTACAACATTTGTATCCCACCCATATCAGCCCAAAGGTGACTCAGGCCCTGCTCTCTGTCCCACCTGCATCACAGGTGTGCTTGCCGGGGACGAGGGACAGGGCCTTCTTGGTGATGGCCCCTCCGCTGTGGAATGCCCTGCCTGCAGATATCAGATCGGCCCCCCTCCTTGCTGGCGTTCCGGAGGAAAGTGAAGACCTGGCTGTTCAAACAAGCATTTAATTAAACAGTGTAATTGAACATAGGAATACGGAATAATGGATGATGAGACTGGATTCTGGTTTTACTGTTGAGGCGCTAATGATTGTTGTATGGACGTTTAATGATTTATGTTACAATTGTTTTTAATTGCCCTATACTTTTCTCGTGATGTTTTGTATCGATGTTGTTCACCGCTTTGAGTCGCCTGAGGGCTGAGAAAAGCAGTATATAAATAAAGTAAATAAATAAATGACATTCTAAGTATTTTTTGAATTTTTTCATGCATAGCTTTCTAATATTTTTGAGAAACTATAACTCTTGAAAATTCTGGTCTATTCCAAACATATGTACCAGAGAAAAGAAAAAAGCTACACTGGAGCATGACTCTCAAAACCGAACATAAAAGTCTAGGGTAAGGAAAGCTGAAAAGCTGACAGTCCCTTTAGTTTTCCAAGAGGGAGTGGAAGGGGCTTATTTTGGCTCATGACTTTGTCAAACTAAAATCCAAGCAGCATGGAGAAGTGTTACCTGAGGACTAGTTGGAGGTGAGGAGTCAGTGGAGGATTTGCGCAGCGACGTTGGGCCGAATTTCAGGAAGGCCTTCTGTGACAAGGTCCCCCATGACCTTCTGACAAGGAAACTAGTCCAATGTGGGCTAGGCAAAACTACGGTGAGGTGGATCTGGAATTGGTTAAATGGACGAACCCAGAGGGTGATTCTCCCCAAGGCTTCCTCTTCATCCTGGAAAGAAGGGACGAGTGGAGGGCCACAAGCAGGGTTCCATCCTGGACCCGGTCCTGCTCAGGATCTTTATTAATGACTTAGATGAAGGGTTAGAAGGCAGGATCATCAAGTTTGCAGACGACACCAAGTTGGGAGGGATACTCCAGAGGACAGGAGCAGGATTCAAAAGGATCTTGACAGATTAGAGAGATGATGGGCCAAAACTAACACAATGAAGTTCAACAGGGACAAATGCAAGAGACTCCACTTTGGCAGGAAAAAGGAAATGCAAAGATACAAAATGGGGGACAATGCCTGGCTCGAGAGCAGTACGTGGGAAAACGATCTTGGAGTCCTCATGGACAGGAAGTTAAACATGAGCCAGGAATGTGATGTGGCGGCAAAAAAAGCCAATGAGATTTTGGCCTGCATCAAGAGGAGCATAGTGTCTAGATCGAGGGAAGTCATGCTCCCCATGCTCTATTCCGCCTTGGTCAGACCACACCTGGAATATTGTGTCCAATTCCGGGCACCACAATTCAAGAGAGATATTGACAAGCTGGAATGTATCCAGAGGAGGGCGACTCAAATGATCAAGGGTCTGGAGAACAAGCCCTATGAGGAGTGGCTTAAGGAGCTGGGCATGTTTAGCCTGAAGAAGAGAAGGCTGAGAGGAGACATGATAGCCATGTATAAATATGTGAGAGGAAGCCACAGGGAGGAGGGAGCAAGCTTGTTTTCTGCTTCCTTGGAGACTAGGATGCAATGGAACAATGGCTTCAAACTACAAGAGAGGAGATTCCATCTGAACATTAGGAAGAACTTCCTGACTGTGAGAGCCATTCAGCAGTGGAACTCTCTGCCCCGGAGTGTGGTGGAGGCTCCTTCTTTGGAAGCTTTTAAACAGAGGATGGATGGCCATCTGTCAGGGGTGATTTGAAGGCAATTTTCTTGCTTCTTGGCAAAATGGGGTTGGACTGGATGGCCCAGGAGGTCTCTTCCAACTCTTGGATTCTAGGATTCTATGAATGTGTGTTGGAGGATCTTGCCTGGCAGACAACATTATCCATGCTGAAAACTAGGCAGGAGCCATGCAAAGATAAACTTTAATTAGGTTTAAATATGATATCCATTTCAAGTGCCTACGCTGGCTGTTATTGATTCTTTCTAATAGCTTAAAAGTATACGATGACATCTCAGGTTTCCTTAGGTAGGTCTCTGCAGGACTGTCGGCTGTCCATCTGATCATCACAAAAGAGAGATTCACTTCATTTACACACCTCAACCTTATTTTGACACTTGTAAAACATTAACCATTGCAGGGTCTCTCTGTGTACAAAAGACCTCTCAGATGCATAAGACAGTGGATATTAAGCTTGGTTGATCCATTAAAACAATGGTTCAAAACCTGTTTCAGATGTTGGGAGTGCTGGTGGTTCGATTTGGAATTGAATTCCAATTAAAAAAAAATCGGAACTTTCTGAAATTTCTGAATCGCTTCGTTAAAGTTGATTTCACACCTTCAGGAAGAATATCTTTACTATATGGGATTTGTAGTGTCTTTTCTGGCAACACAAGGCAAGCAAAGGAAACAAACAGCAGAGAGAGGCCTTTGTGGTTTTGGAAGTTGATTTCACACCTTTAGGAAGGATAGTTTGTGTTCAAAGAGTGGCTTGAATTGATGGGAGATCTAGTTCTATTGAGGCAATGTACAACACAGAGGCAAGGCCGGAGAGACCTACTACAACGCTGGGGCTTTTTCAAACTTTGGAGTGCTTTGTTTGTCAGTGTATGTTGATGTATGTTATGTGTTTAAATGTAATTTCATGCAGTAGAAATATGGTTGCCACAAGATTGTATTGCTAGGATGTATGTTTATATTAGAGGCTATGAGAAAGTAACCCTGAGACACTCTCTGTGTGGAACTGTGAGAAAATTAGGGAGTGTGGTATCTGCCAAAAAGCTGTAGTATTGTTTACACTTCAACTTCCTTTGTCCTGTGTACTGTGTACTTCATGTCCGCTCGCTTACTGCAATGGTCGTGTTTTGGAACTGCTCTAAGTAAAATTGAACCTGCTTTGTAACCAGATGACTCCAGAGTCCATGTTTTCTTCTAAGCTTGTACAAAACTTCTGCTGATGCTAACATTGTTTCTTCCGTGTTGTTCCTTCTTTCCACCCACACCATGCCATGCACCCTCATACCCTAATATTACCCACCCACATGTCACCCACCCGTCCCAAACCCCAACAAGCAACAACACACAGGCCCTTCTAGGCTTGCCCTGTTCTTCCTACCACTCTTCTTCCAACCTCTCTTCACAACCTCCCTTCCCTTTCTCTTTCCCTTTCCCTTCTCCCTTCCCAGCTCCGAATGAGCCTCTGAGCCATGTGCTGCCCTTTATATAGCGCAGTGGCTGCCATGCCGAAACCCCTCCCCTCCCCAAAACTTCTCCTCTCATTGGCTGAGAGGCAATCATCTTGCATGCTGGGAGGCTGCTTGCCTCCAAACACTGACTCACTTCCGATTCCCTTCATGAGTTGTATCAAAAATGGCAAGGGAAACTTCGAAAGTACATTGAGAGAAGTGTGGGACGGAAACAGAGTGTCAACTTCTTCTGTGACGGCTTCAGAAAACTTGTTCATCGTTGGCAGAAATGTATCCAATTGTCTGGTGACTATATGAAAAAGTGAATAGTCGTATTTAAAGAGCACAGTCTAAGAACAAACCCAGAGGGTGCTCACTAATGCTTCCTCTTCATCTTGGAAAGAAGCGACAATTGGAGTGCCGCAGGGTTCCGTCCTGGACCCGGTCCTGTTCAACATCTTTATTAATGACTTAGATGAAGGCTTAGAAGGCAGGATCATCAAGTTTGTAGACGACACCAAATTGGGGGAGCCATACTCCAGAGGACAGGAGCAGGATTCAAAACGATCTTGATGGATGAGAGAGATGATTGGCCAAAACTAACAAAATGAAGTTCAACAGTGACAAATGCAAGATACTCCACTTATGCAGAAAAAACGAAATGCAAAGAGACAGAATGGGGGACAATGTCTGGCGTGAGAGCAGTACGTGTGAAAAAGATCTTGGAGTCCTCGTGGACAAGTTAAACATGAGCAGGAATGTGATGTGGCAGCAAAAAAAGCCAATGGGATTTTGGCCTGCATCAATAGGCATCAAGAGGAGCCTAGTGTCTAGATCTAGGGAAGTCATGCTACCCCTCTATTCCTGGAATATTGTGTCCAATTCTGGGCACCACAATTCAAGAAAGATATTGACAGCTGGAATGTGTCCAGAGAGAGGGCGACTAAAATGATCAAGGGTCTGGAGAACAAGCCCTATGAGGAGCGGCTTAAGGAGCTGGGCATGTTTAGCCTGAAGAAGAGAAGGCTGAGAGGAGATATGATAGCCATGTATAAATATGTGAGAGGAAGCCACAGGGAGGAGGGAGCAAGCTTGTTTTCTGCTTCCTGGAGACTAGGATGCAATGGAACAATGGCTTCAAACTACAAGAAAGGAGATTCCATCTGAACATGAGGAAGAACTTCCTGACTGTGAGAGCGGTTCAGCAGTGGAACTCTCTGCCCCGGAGTGTGGTGGAGGCTCCTTCTTTGGAAGCTTTTAAACAGAGGCTGGATGGCCATCTGTCAGGGGTGATTTGAATTTAATATTCCTGCTTCTTGGCAGGGGGTTGGACTGGATGGCCCATGAGGTCTCTTCCAACTCTTTGATTCTATGCTTCTATGATTATGTGATGGGTTCTGATTTATTCCCACCCAAACCCAAATAAAGAAGGTGGAGGCATTACTTTTCATTCAACTCTCGTAATATCCTTCCCTGCAGTGAGCAGTTGGACTTTACTTCCTGGAGTATGGACTGGTTGGATCTTCTCGTGGTGCAAGGCACTCTCTGAATTTTCCTCCAGCACCACAGTTCAAAAGCGTCTCTCTTCCTTCGCTCAGCTTTCCTTCTGGTCCAGCTCTCGCATCCATAGGCTATTTTGGGGGATGCCATTGCTTTAACTACGCAGATCCTCATTTTATTGAGATTGGTCATGGCTCTCCTCCCAAGAAGGAAACGTCTTCTGATTTCCTGGCTGCAGATAGGAAGAAGCATACAAATATTAACATTCTTTTTCTCAAGAAAAACAGCAAAAAAAGCAGACGTATATATACCATTTTCATGTGTCAGCTTTGTTGCATTTTCATACACAATTGAGTCGAACAGAAGGAATGAGCTTTGCTCATTTTTATATACATACGAAATGCATTTTTAATGGAGAGCCTCCCCCTCCTCTAAACATTTCTCTGTCCAAGGCTGTTCCATTACTTTCCCTTAGAATCGAATGAAACAAAGCCATATACTTAAGATAATTCCTCGAGAAGAGATTTTTTGGAATTTAAAAGGCGAAACTGAAATTTAAAACGATTCTCTTCCATTTCCAACCCGGAGCCTTTTTCTTTCTGTTGGCTCTCTCTGTGTATTTGTCCTTTTAAAGGAACCAATATGTTTGTATTACTGATGAGAAACAACCTTGACTCCAAAAAGATTTAACTTAATATCTAGCTAAGCATTCAGAGGGTAGTCCATCTGTAGAATGTACATTAAGGGCCCCGGCTTGAACGCAGCTAGTCATGTATGATATTGAGCACGCAAATGTGACGTGATGCCCAAATACCCTTGAGTATAATTCAAAGTGCCACACAGCTCTATGGCCAAGAAAGCTATAAACACACTTGTCACAAATGAGAAAAAGGGTGCGGGGTTGCATTCGGATCCAGGGACGAAGGAAGCGAGGAACGAAGCGGCATCGGGACCAGACACAAGGCCATGATGGAAGTGTTAATTACGATATGGCAGAACGCCCTTTGTGTGGGATTTTTATTATGTTATTTCACACTGATTATTTCATTTTGTCACTTTATGTATTTTGTTTTGATGGAAATTTTCTGTTGTTTTGTGTCTAATTATGCTGTATTTTTTGTTAGCCGCCCCGAGTCCCCTTTGGGGAGATGGAGGCGGGGTACAAATAAAAATTATTATTATTATTATTATTATTATTATTATTAGAAACACAACAAGATGAGTCCACAGCAGACACTTTGCTGGCTGTTGAATTGGATCACACGTTGGACACTTCCCAAGTGTCTATTATTATTATTATTATTATTATTATTATTATTTTATTTGTTGTTGTTAATTCATTCAGTCGTCTCCGACTCTTCGTGACCTCATGGACCAGCCCACGCCAGAGCTCCCTGTCAGCCGTCACCACCCCCAGCTCCTTCAAGGTCAGTCCAGTCACTTCAAGGATGCCATCCATCCATTTGCCCTTGGTCGGTCCCTCTTCCTTTTACCTTCCACTTTCCCCAGCATATTCCTTCTCTAGGCTTTGCTGTCTCCTCAGATGTGGCCAAAGTACTTCAACTTTGTCTCTAGTCTCCTTCCCTCCAGTGAGCAGTCGGACTTTTTCTGGAGGATGGACTGGTTGGATCTTCTCGCAGTCCAAGGCACTCTCAGAACTTTCCTCCAACACCACAGTTCAAAAGCATCTCTTCCTTCGCTCAGCCTTCCCTAAGGTCCAGCTCTCACATCCGTAGGTTACTACAGGGAATACCATGGCTTTGACTAGGCGGATCTTTGTTGCCAGTCTGATGTCTCTACTCTTTACTATTTTATAGAGACTGGACATTGCTCTCCTCCCAAGAAGTAAGCGTCTTCTGATTTCCTGGCCACAGTCTGCATCTGCAGTAATCTTTGCACCTAGAAATACAAAGTCTGTCACGGCCTCCACGTTTCTCCCTCTATTTCCCAGTTGTCAATCATTCTTGTTGCCATATATTCTTGTTGCCATAATCTTGGTTTTTTTTACGTTTAGCTGCAACCCGGCTTTTGCGCTTTCTTCTTTCACCTTGATTAGAAGGCTCCTCAGCTCCTCCTCGCTTTCGGCCATCAGAATGGTGTCATCTTTCGGCTATTATTATTATTATTATTATTATTAGAAACACAACAAAATGAGTCCTCAGCAAACAAGATCACTCTGCTGGCTGTTGTATTGGATCACACGTCGGACACTTCCCAAGTGTCTAAGACTGTATCAGCGAATAATGCATGCAGATCCCAGTAAATTGGCCTTTTGCAGCTGGCAGACAGTAATTTTGTCAGCGCCAATTGTGTTTAAGTGCAGGCCAAGGTCTTGAGGCACTGCACCCAGTGTGCTGATCACCACTGGATCCACCTTTCCTTTATTATTATTATTAACTTTATTATTATTATTATTTACATCATCATCATCATCATTATTAGAAGCACAACAAGATGAGTCCACAGCAGACAAGATCACTCTGCTGGCTGTTGTATTGGATCACACGTCGGACACTTCCCAAGTGTCTAGGACTGTGTGATGTATCGGTGCATAATGCGTGCAGATCCCAGTAAGGTGGCCTTCTGCAGTTGGCAGATGGTAATTTTGTCAGCGCCGATTGTGTTTAAGTGCAGGCCAAGGTCTTTAGGCACTGCACCCAGTGTGCCGATCACCACTGGGACCACCTTTACTTTATTATTATTATTATTATTATTTACATCATTATTATTTGAAATACAACAAGATGAGTCCACAGCAGACACTCTGCTGGCTGTTGTATTGGATCACACATCGGACACTTCCCAAGTGTCTAGGACTGTGTGATGTATCGGCAACTAATGCCTGTAGATCCCAGTAAGGTGGCCTTTCGCAGCTGGCAGATGGTAATTTTGTCAGCGCCGATTGTGTTTAAGTGCAGGCCAAGGACTTTAGGTACCGCACCCAGTGTGCCGATCACCACTGGGACCACCTTTACTGGTTTGTGCCAGAGTCTTTGCAGTTCGATCTTTTAATCCTCACATTGTGTCAGCTTTTCCATTTGTTTCTCTTCAATCCTGGGATTGCAACATTGACAACCCATACTTTGTCTTTTAATACGATTGTGAGGTCAGGAGTTTTTATGCTCCAAAACTGTGTCTGTCTGAATTCAGAAGTCCCAGAGTAGCTTGGCGTGTTCATTCTCTGTAACTTTTTCAGGCTTGTGATCCCACCAGTTCTTTGTTGCAGGCAGATGGTCTTTGCGGCACAAGTTCCAATGAATCATCTGAGCAACGGTGTTGTGCCTCTGCTTGTAGTCTGTCTGTGCGATCTTCTTGCAGCAGCTGAGGATGGGATCTCTTGTTTCATCTGCTTCCTTGCAGACTCTACACTTGGGATCTGTTGTCATCTTTTCAATTCTGGCTCTGATGGGCTTGATTCGAATTGCTTGTTCTTGGGCTGCCAAGATCAGGCCCTCCTTTGTCTCCTTTTTTCCGAGTTCCATTTGTGAGCCACAGTCATGTTTTTTCTTTGTCAATTTGGCTCTCTATTATTATTATTATTATTATTATTATTATTATTATTATTATTATCTGACACGAAAGCACAGTATGTCACAGCAAACGAGATCTCTATGCTGGATTTTGTATCACAAAATCACAAGTCGAACACTTCCCAAGCGTCTAGGACTGTGTGATGTATTTTCGAATGATGCGTGCAGATCCAAGTCAGGTGGCCTTTTGCAGTTGACAGATCGTGATAGTTCACCTACAACAACAACAATTCTTTATTGATTAGTCAATTTTGACCATATCAAAACATGCGGAACATACAAAACATACACCTACAATCAAAGGGCATTCTGAACTCCACCAATGATGGAATTTAACCACATATGGCACACAGAACTCCCAATATAACAGAACAGAAAATATGTATCAGTGATTGGTTGGGGGGGGGGGGGGGGATACTGTTTGCTTACCATTAAAAATTACCTCTGAGTGGAAGGTGAAGAAATGGTTAATTAATTGCCTGTCAACTTGGGTGATGTTTTCACTTTATTATTATTATTATTATTATTATTATTATTATTATTATTATTATTATTAAAGCAGGGGCGGCTCAACCCTTACGCAAAGTAAGCACTTGCAGTACAGTTGATGTTGCCCAGGGGCGCTCTTGAGGCAGCTCTTGAGGGGAAAATAGACCTTGACATATGCGAGTTGTAGTTACTGGGATGTATAGTTCACCTACAATCAAAGAGCATTCTGAACTCCACCAATGATGGAATTGAACCAAATATGGCACACAGAACTCCCACGACGAACAGAAAATATATTTCAGTGATTGGTTGGGGGGAGGTACCAAAATACTGTTTGCTTACCTTTGAAAATTACCTAGGGACGCCTCTGACTATACATCCCAGTGACTACAACTCGCATATGTCAAGGTCTATTTTCCCCCAAGAGTGCCTCAAGAGCGCCCCTGGGCAAAATCAACTCTACTGCAAAGGCTTACTTTGCGTAATGGGTTGATCCGCCCCTGCTTCCACCATCCCAAAGAACAACATTTGTGGATCCGATGGTGCGCAAGGCGAAATGACTCTCTTTTCATCTCAAGCGTTTTGAGCTTGGATTTTCCTTCTTTTTTTTTGCTCTCCTTTTCAAAGCAGACAGGCAAGGAACATGTGATTATCAGCTGGTTATAGGAATAAGTACACATTTAATCTACATAATCATCCATCTTCCTTTATGTAAAAGTGATTAGCAAATAGGGTTTTTAAGCAAGTGTTTAGTTTACACATTGGCATCCTAGATTAACTTATTTCTAAAACACTTGATTTTTATCATGCTGCTTAATGATTTGTCCTATGATTTATTGGGTAATATGATGAATCGTGTTAGATTTATTGTTTATCCTATAAATAGCGCAACAAATCATTAAACAGTGATAAAACACAGCGGTTTGATGACAACGTCCACCTATGGCGCTTTCCGCGGGGGGCGACTCTTGCGTGCGGAATTGGATCGTGCGTGGCTCCCTCTTCGGCGAGAGAGCGTCTCCATTTAGATTAAATGGTTCCACAAAATAATGCGCAAGTCATAATCTTATACTCCAGCCGTATTTATTTTATGCAGAAAAATAAAGTCAAGCATCTGATCGGTGTTAAAATGGGAATTTATTCATTACGATAAACGCAATAGTCTTTGTTAGGAAGGCATTAAATGTAATGACAATGTTTCATATCACGGCACGTCACTTGCCTTTTCTTCCTTTTTCGTCTTATTTGGCTGCAGTGGTTGACACACGTATTGGTTAACGTGCTCACGGCTTGTGACAGTGGCGCAGTGGGTTAAATTCCTGTGCCGGCAGGTCGCTGGTTCTAATCTGGGAGAGTGTGGATGAGCTCCCTGTGTCAGCACCAGCTTCCCATGCGGGGACGTGAGAGAAGCCTCCCACAAGTATGGTAAAACCAAAACATCTGAGCATCCTCTGGGCAACGTACTTGCAGATGGTCAATTCTCTCACACCAGAAGCGACTTGCAGTTTCTTATTTGGCTGCAGTGGTTGACACACATATTGGTTAATGTGCTCACAGCTTGTGACAGTGGCGCAGTGGGTTAAACTTAAGACCGACAGGTCGCAGGTTCGAATCTAGGAGAGTGTGGATGAGCTCCCTGTGTCAGCTCCAGCTCCCCATGCGGGGACATGAGAGAAGCCTCTCACAAGGATGGTAAAACCAAAACATCTGGTTATCCTATGGGCAACGTTCTTGCAGATGGTCAATTCTCTCACACCAGAAGCGACTTGCAGTTTCTTATTTGGCTGCAGTGGTTGACACACATATTGGTTAACGTGCTCACAGCTTGTGACAGTGGCACAGTGGGTTAAACTGAAGACCGATAGGTCGCAGGTTCGAATCTGGGAGAGTGTGGATGAGCTCCCTGTGTCAGCTCCAGCTCCCCATGCGGGGACGTGAGAGAAGCCTCCCACAAGGATGGTAAAACCAAAACATCCGAGCATCCTCTGGGCAACGTACTTGCAGATGGTCAATTCCCTCACACCAGAAGCGACTTGCAGTTTCTTATATGACTGCAGTGGTTGACACACATATTGGTTAACATGCTCACAGCTTGTGACAGTGGCGCAGTGGGTTAAACCTCTGTGCCGGCAGGTCGCAGGTTCAAATCTGGGACAGTGTGGATGAGCTCCCTGTGTCAGCTCAAGCTCCCCGTGCAGGGACATGAGAGAAGCCTCCCACAAGGATGGTAAAAGCAAAACATATGGGCATCCTCTGGGCAATGTACTTGCAGGTGGCCAATTCTCTCACACCAGAAGCGACTTGCAGTTTCTTATTTGGCTGCAGTGGTTGACACACATATTTGTTAACGTACTCACAGCTTGTGACAGTGGCGCAGTGGGTTAAACCCCTGTGCCGGCAGGACTGAAGACCGACAGGTCGCAGGTTCGAATCGGGGAGAGTGTGGATGAGCTCCCTGTGTCAGCTCCAGCCCCCCTATGCGGGGACATGAGAGAAGCCTCCCACAAGGATGGTAAAAGCAAAATATCTGGGCATCCTCTAGGCAACGTACTTGCAGATGGTCAATTCCCTCACACCAGAAGCGACTTGCAGTTTCTCAAGTCGCTCCTGACACGACCAAAAATAAAAAGGAGCAATGGCCAGTATTGTACATGAGCTAAGTTGTTAAGTTTACCTAAGTAGAAAGCCAGCATGATATTTTGATCTGTTTGTTTTATTTGTTTGTTTGTTTGCTCGATTTATATCCTGTCTTTCTCCCTGAGGGGACTCAAGTCAGCTAATAATAATAATAATAATAATAATAATAATAATAATAATAACTTTATTTGTACCCCGCTACCATCTCCCCAAGGGACTCGGTGCGGCTTACATGAGGCCGAGCCCACAATACAACAATAAACAATAACAACAATAATACAAAACAATAAATAAACTCATAAGCAAAAATAAGCAATAAACATTAACAGTAACACGACGCGTTTAAAAACCTATGGCTGGGCCAAATGTAATAATTTTTTTTAAAAAAAATAATGCTGGGCATGACAAGGTGACATAGAACTGAGATAGAAGTTTTGGAGAGGGAGGAAATGTGCAGACAATCTTAGATCATTAATAAAGTGCGTTTAGGGACATATTGCTGGGAGTTTCCTTATTCTGGGAAGGCACACTGAAACAACTACGTTTTCAGGCTCCTCCTAAAGACTGCCAGAGTTAGGGCATGCCTGATGTCCTTGGGGAGTGAGTTCCAGAGTCGAGGGGTCACCACCGAGAAGGCCCTCTCCCTTGTCCCCACCAATCGCGCTTGCGAGGGAGGCGGGAGCACGAGCAGGGCCTCTCCAGATGATCGAAGAGATCATGTGGGTTCGTAGATAAAAATTTGGGGTCTTTGCCAGGAGGCAGAGACCAATTAGACTCATCAAAGAGTTCTTTTTTCCCTGGCGAGACAGAGAAGCATCCCATATTTTTCCCTGATTTCCCAATGAAAAGTCTCACCAGTTGAAGAAGAGCCATCGAAGTTTAATGCAATTCAGCTGAAACCGGATGCAAAGCTGCAATCATTCGCCAAGCTAAGCATGAGGGGAATACACCAATACAGTCATATTTATAGCAAATTCAAAGTTGTAGAGTTCAAACTCCCCGCCCCGGCTTCCCTGTTGTTCCCTGCCATGATTGGGCGATGGGCTCCAGTGGTCCGTAGGAACCAATGGGGAAACCTCTGCCACCTGGTGGCGACAGCCAATCAGGAGAAATGGAGGCAGGATGAGGGAGCACAAAGGAATCTGGGAAAAGGGTCCTTAAACAAAGGAATGCCATGTGCTCTTGTGAGACAAAGGGTCAACATGTGTCCTGATCCTTCCTGGCTGTGAGACAGGGGAACAATGATGGCAGCCTGAGGTTAATGCTAAGTAAACAAAAGCAGAGGGGGAGGTTTCCCCTTATCTTACAGAAACTTTTGTCAAACAATGCTTTACTCTAGTGGGCCATCTTCCGAGGCTAGAGATAAGAATCTCCTTCTTTTATCCATGCAAAGGTGTCTTTGGCAGGAGGTTTCAGTCTTTTGTTTCTGAAGGCCAGGGGGTTCCCTTACATATAGAAATTATACACAGGGAAATCATATGCAGCTATCTTCCCATCCAGGACCCCAGAGAGAAATTAATAATACCAATTATAAAAAGCAGACGATATCAGGACACAGCATGAATTCATAAGTTGTCTTGAAGAAAGTTCATGGGTAGAGAGCGAGTCCTTGAAGAGAGTGAAGTCCAGGAATGTAGCAGAATTCAAAAAGCCAGACAAAGGGAGTCTATGGAGTTCCACTGGGTCAAGACGCAAAGCCCTGCAGCGCTGGGATGGAAGCCGGTCCTATGGTCCTTGGAAAACTACTGCTCTCTTGAGAGAGAGGCAGAGACCCCAAGGTCTAGCCATTCCCAAAGTTTCATGGGGTCCTCATTGTTTGTTAAGGCCTTGACAAATTGACCAAGACTTAACCCCTATTGTGCAGTCTGGTACCTTTGTCCTTTGCAGAACTATAAGTCACCATCTCTTGTTAGGGGGGGGGTCATGCTCGGCTTCATGGGTTCAAAGTTTTCAAAGGCAGCCCCACATAGAGAGTGTTGCAGTAGTCTATTCGGGATGTAACCAGAGTGTGGACCACCGTGGCCAAGTCAGACTTCCCAAGGTATGGGCGCAGATGGCACACAAGTTGATTGTTGTTGTGTGCCTTCAACATATGGTAAACCCAAGGTGTTAATAGCATATTCTTGGCAAGTCTTGCTTAGAGAAGACTCTGAAGATGAGAGTGTGTGATGTGCCCAAGGCTGAGCAAGCATTTGAATCCAGGTTTTCAGAGTCGAAGTCGAAGCACCACACTTTGCTGTCTTTCTCTCTCTTTTCCAGAAGCATTTTCATAACCGAATCATCAAATATGGTTGCAAACCTCAACCTAGCCTAGACCTATGAGTGTATATTTTACTCTAAGCTTCTTTAGAGGGTTGCGATAAAGATAAAACCTCAGCCTGCACTACTCGGAGGAAGAATGACACAGCTATGTGATCAGTCATAAATCACTATGTGAGTGACACAATTTTAATATTAATGTATGCATGCTTATATTAAGATAGATGGTGCATAAATAACCGGCTGTAGCACATGGGTTTTTTTTTCTCATAAGAAATACATGAGGGTTTTTATTATTGTTATTGCGGATAATTGAGTAGCAGTGATCTCAAATGAAAAGAGGGGAACAGACTCTGTACATTTATGCACGCCGTCCTAAGGAATCAGCTTGAACCACCAATGTCCTGAGAGCGTGTAGCGGTCACTTTTGAGAGATCAAACGTATAGGTTTAGTTAGGGCTGCCCGAGCAAGATCCTTCCAGGCCCTGAGATTTTGGGGCCAAAACCTGAGACTATGGGTGCATCTACGCTATAGAATTAATGTGGTTTTGACACTGCTTTCACTGTGATAGCTCAATGGTGTGGATTCCTGGGATTTGCAGTTTAATGAGGCACTAACACTTTTTGGATTGCTGGGAGTTGCAGTTCAGGAATGTTGTTCATTCGTTCAGTCGTCTCCGACTCTTCGTGACCTCATGGACCAGTCCACGCCAGAGCTCCCTGTCGGCCGTCACCACCCCCAGCTCCTTCAAGGTCAGTCCAGTCACTCCAAGGGTGCCATCCATCCATCTTGCCCTTGGTCGGCCCCTCTTCCTTTTGCCTTCCACTTTCCCCAGCATCATTGTCTTCTCTAGGCTTTCTGTCTCCTCATGATGTGGCCAAAGTACTTCAACTTTGTCTCTAGTCTCCTTCCCTCCAGTGAGCAGTTGGGCTTTATTTCCTGGAGGATGGACTGGTTGGATCTTCTCACAGTCCAAGGCACTCTCAGAACTTTCCTCCAACACCACAGCTCAAAAGCATCTCTCTTCCTTCGCTCAGCCTTCCCTAAGGTCCAGCTCTCACATCCGTAGGTGACTACAGGGAAGACCATGGCTTTGACTAGGCAATGGATCTTGGTTGCCAGTCTGATGTCTCTACTCTTGACTATTTTATCGAGACTGGACATTGCTCTCCTCCCAAGAAGGAAGCGTCTTCTGGAGGATTGCTGGGAGTTGCAGTCCAGGAATAGGAAATTGGAAATATTCAGGGATTGGGATGGCCCCAAAGAAATCCAAGGAGAAGAAAGCTTACAGCTTGGAAGCAGAGCATTTGGGTCATCCTCCTCTCCCTAAAGGGCCTGGTCTAGGGGATGCTGGGAGCTGTAGTCCAAAAGTGAGTGTCGATTTGATATTGTGTGTTTTGTTTGCCGGGGGAGTCGTTTTTGCGCATGTGCTGTAGCATCTTTTTGCTTTTTTGGGCTTTAAAGTCCCTTCTGTTATGTTTTCCAGTGTTTTTATGAGTGATGGTCACTCGCTGGCCTGAGAGGTGTCTTGTGTCCAAATTTGGCGGCAATTCATCCAGTGGTTTTTGAGTTATGTTAATCCCACAAACGAACATTACATTTTGATTTATATAGATGTGTTCAACACTTTTTGTTCAATGTACAGCAGTCACATTCAGTATGTAAATATAGGGTCTGGCTTCAAGTTGTACAACGCTGCCATTCAACACTTGATGTATATGTACTCCTAAGGATACACGTGTGAGACTTGTAATTTCAGTCTGAGAGCCTTTCAGCAGTGGAACTCTCTGCCCCGGAGTGTGGTGGAGGCTCCTTCTTTGGAAGCTTTTAACCAGAGGCTGGATGGCCATCTGTCAGGGGTGATTTGAATGCAATATTCCTGCTTCTTGGCAGAATGGGGTTGGACTGGATGGCCCAGGAGGTCTCTTCCAACTCTTTGATTCTATGATTCTATAACTTCATGACTGTGAGAGCCGTTCAGCAGTGGAACTCTCTGCCCCGGAGTGTGGTGGAGGCTCCTTCTTTGGAAGCTTTTAACCAGAGGCTGGATGGTCATCTGTCAGGGGTGATTTGAATGCAATATTCCTGCTTCTTGGCAGAATGGGGCTGGACTGGATGGCCCAAGAGTTCCTTCCAACTTTTTGATTCTATGATTCTCTGTTAGTCTGTACTTCCTCTATGGAGTTGATGTAATCTGTCTTCTGAATTCCTGTATTGGCACATTTGGAAGGTTTTTTTTTTAAAAAAAAAAACAAACATGCAAATTCATACATTGAATAATGCACACATTTCAAACACCTATAAAACATTGCCTAAGCATACATTAGTTGATGCGGAGGTGTAAAATATCCTGAAATAATATGGATATAGAATCATAGAATCATAGAATCAAAGAGTTGGAAGAGACCTCCTGGGCCATCATCCAGTCCAACCTCATTCTGCCAAGAAGCAGGAATATTGCATTCAAATCACCCCTTACAGATGGCCATCCAGCCTCTCATTAAAAGCTTCCAAAGAAGGAGCCTCTACCACACTCTGGGGCAGAGAGTTCCACTGCTGAACGGCTCTCCCAGTCAGGAAGTTCTTTCTCATGTTCAGGTGGAATCTCCTCTCTTGTAGTTTGAAGCCATAGTTCCATTGCGTCCTAGTCTCCAGGGAAGCAGAAAAAATATATATAGATATCCATATCACTGAAGGGAAGGAGATCGGAGGCCAAGATGAAGTACTTTTGACCATCCTTCTAAAGGACAGGAGGGAGGGGGCCGACTTGATCTCACCAGGAAGGGAGTCCCATAGCCGGGGAGCAATCACCGAGAAGGCCCTGTCTCTCGTTCCTACCAATCGCGCCTGTGACAATGGCGGGATGGAGAGCAGAGTCTCACTGGAGGATCTTAATCTCCGTAGTGGTTCATAGGGGGAGATGTGTTTGGACAGGTAAACTAGGCTGGGGCTGTTTAGGGCTTGATAGGCCAAAGCCAGCATTTTGAATTGTGCCCGGTAGCAAACTGGCAGCCAGTGGAGCTGGCGTAATATGGGAGTTGTGTGCTCCCTATGAGCAATCAGGATCTTACTACTTAGGCGATCCCTCGTTTTCCGAGGATGATTGTCTTCCAATATTCTTGTGGGTCCGTATGTGGCTGTGGAGCCCTATTCTTGCTCTGCATCTTCTCCCGCAGTGAGGGCATTGGTTTCCAGGGGGAATGTGGTCTCCGTCGGGGTTGGCTTGATGTGCCTTCTTCTTGGCACGCTTCTCCCTTTCGCCCTCCATTCATGCCTCTTCAAATTCTGCAGCACTGCTGGTCACAGCTGACCTCCAGCTGGAGCGGTCAAGGGCCAGGGCTTCCCAGTTCTCAGTGTCTATGCCAGAGTTTTTAAGGTTGGCTTTGAGCCCATCTTTAAATCTCCCTGTATGCCGCCCCAGTTATTAACCTGGCTGCCTCTCGTTGGACTATTTGAAGCTTCCAAGCAGTCTTCAAAGGCAAACCCACGTAGAGTGCGTTGCAGTAGTCTATCCTAGATGTAACGAGAGTGTGGACCACCGTGGCCAAGTCTGACTTCCCAAGGTACGGGCGCAGCTGGCGCACAAGTTTTAATTGTGCGAACGCTCCCCTGGCCACCGCTGCAACCTGGGATTCCAGGCTCAGTGATGAATCCAGGAGAACTCCCAAGCTGCGAACCTGTGCCTTCAAGGGGAGTGTGACCCCGTCCAGCACAGGTTGCGACCCTATACCCTGTTCGGCCTTGCGACTGACCAGGAGGACCTCTGTCTTGTCTGGATTCAACTTCAATTTGCTTGCCCTCATCCAGACCGTCACAGCGGCCAGGCACCGGTTCAGGACTTGGACAGCCTCCTTAGCATCTGGTGGAAATGAGTGATAGAGTTGGATGTCATCTGCATACAGGTGGCATCAAACTCTAAAACTCTGGATGATCTCACTCAGCGGCTTCATGTAATAGTATATTCCTTCATGTTAGGGGTTGAACTGGATGTTTCATGTAGTCTTTTCCAATGCTACAATTCTATGATTCAATGTGTTATGTGTTATGTGTTATGTTATGGCTGCCGATCCAGTTCCGATCACTATTCAAAGTGCTGGTTTTGACCTACAAAACCCTATACGGTTCCGGCCCAGCGTATCTGTCTGAACGCATCTCCCTTTACGTCCCATCTCGGAGTCTGAGATCCTCTGGGGAAGCCCTGCTCTCGGCCCCACCTCCATCACAAGTGAGATTGGCGGGGACGAGGAGCAGGGCCTTCTCAGTGGTGGCCCCTCACCTATGGAATTCACTCCCGGGGAAATTAGATCAGCAACATCCCTCCTTTCCTTCAGAAAGAAATTAAAAACATGGATGTGGGACCAGGCGTTTGGGCAATCTGGCAGATGAATAAAGGACTGTGACGATGGATAGGAATTGGACAAGGTGGAACGAAATATGGACTCTGAGTTGGCGAACGCTGTGTCTGAGATTGGCTATTGATTGTGTGATATATTGTTGTTTTAATTGTTTTAATTGTTGACCATTTAATTGCTGGTTTTATATGTTATTGTATTTGTGTAGGCACCAAGATGTGCCTTTTTGTAAGCCGCCCTGAGTCCCCCCTCGGGGGTTGAGAAGGGCGGGGTAGAAGTATACGAAATAAAATATGTTGTTGTTTCTTGCTTCAACTGAGAGAAGCAGGTAAACAACAACAACAACAGCAACAACAGTCCAGCTGCTAGGGGAGTTACCTATTTTACAGGTATTACTTGAGTTTGATAGAAAAACTATTGCTGTATTTACTTGAGTCTGATGTGCACCTCATTTTTCAAAACCCTAAAATCCCACAAAAATATTTATTTACCATATCATGTGAATCTAATGCAAACCCTAATTTTGGGAATGTAATTTAGTCAAAACAAGGTGAGCATTAGATGTGAGTAAATACAGTATTTTTCTTGGAATCTGTGAGGCGCTCACATTGAGTATCTGTTGAAATACTTGGGCAGGAACCCTTTTTCTTTATGGCACCCTTGTTTGTCATGCCAAGAAATTAACTATTACACTTGAAGTGTGTGTGTGTGTATGTGTACGTGTGTGTGTGTGGAGTGAAGAAGGAGAGAGAGGAAATAGAGGACAGGAGTTCGGCTGCTTGCCAGCCACAGTAAAATTACTTTTGTAACCACTCCAATATGTGCACGAGAATTTAGGGACTTCGATATATTCGTACTGAACAGCTTTACACAAAGGGTAGCTGAAATATGGTCTGGAACAAACTGCCGAAGTCAGCAGTAGGAGCAAATGATTTAAATCAGTTCAAGGAGGGAGAGGAGGCCTTTTTTTTCTCTTTTCAAGAAGCAAAGGAGCATCACAGGACGCTGAGTCACTCGCTGGAAACTCCTGCATTTCAAGATGCACAAACACAGAACCATAGCATCCTAGAATCCTAGAGTTGGAAGAGACCTGGTGGGCCATCCAGTCCAACCCCATTCTGCCAAGAAGCAGGAATATTGCATTCAAAGCACCCTGACAGATGGCCATCCAGCCTCTGTTTCAAAGCTTCCAAAGAAGGAGCCTCCACCACACTCCGGGCAGAGAGTTCCACTGCTGAACGGCTCTCACAGTCAGGAAGTTCTTCCTCATGTTTATTTATTTATTTATTTACTTCATTTATTGACCGCCGCTCTCAGCCCTAGGGCGACTCGCGGCGGTGCACAACATATAAAAAACAGTTTACAAAAGCCAAAAACAAGCAATCAATACAACAATAATACTCTAAACTAGTTACACTAAATAATCCGCTCCGTCACATCCTGGAATCATAACCAATATCATAATCCGTAAGCCGTTCCAATAGTCAATTTCTAATTGCCGTAGCGCTCAGTTGAATGCCTTCTCAAAAAGCCAGGTCTTCAGGCTCCGACGGAAGGACAAAAGGGAGGGCGCCTGTCTGATGTCAGCAGGGAGGTCGTTCCACAGCCGGGGGGCCACCACGGAGAAGGCCCTTTCTCTCGTCCCCGCCAGACGTGCCTGTGAAGCAGGCGGGATCGAGAGAAGGGCCTCCCCGGACGATCTCAAAGTCCTCGTTCAGGTGGAATCTCCTCTCTTGTAGTTTGAAGCCATTGCTCCATTGCGTCCTAGTCTCCAGGGAAGCAGAAAGGAAGCTTGCTCCCTCCTCCTCCCTGTGGCTTCCTCTCACATATTGATACATGGCTATCATGTCTCCTCTCAGCTTTCTCTTCTTCAGGCTAAACATTAGGCCTGGGTAACCACGGAAAAATTTGGTTCTAAACTCGTTTTGTTTTTAGGTGGCCCTTGTGTTTGGTATTTATAAATAATTCTGAAATTTCAAAATTTCCAAAATGTCGTTAATTTCGAATTGATTCGTTAATGGCGGACGTGATCGCGCAATATGCTAAAAAAACCTCCAAATGGGACAGGGGGAACTTGTGAAGCTTCCCTCTCCCTCTGTTGTTGACTGTTGGTGTGATAAAACAAACAACAACTATAAAACTTGCACCAGACATGTGAAAATAATTATGAAATAATTACGAAAAAATTACGAAATAATTTCGAAATAATAACAAAATAATTACGAAGTAAATTGAAATTTTTTTTCGAATCTAAAAAACTTCTCACACTATTCCAGTATGGCTCAATATCGGATCGTAAGCTAATTTAAATACGAATTCATAACGAATTACGAAATTAACGAACGAAACCGCCCAGCCCTACTAAACATGCCCAGCTCTTAGAGTCGCTCCTCTGACTGGTTTTATTGATTTTATTGATTTTGTTGTATAAAGTGACTGTTTAATTGTTATAATTGCTATATACTTGTTTTATCCATTGTTTATGTTTATGTTGGCATTGAATTGTGCTTTTTGTAAGCTGCCCTGAGTCCCCCCTCGGGGGTTGAGAAGGGCGGGGTAGAAGTGCGTGAAATAAATAAATAAAATAAATAATTTATTATTTATTTATTTATTTATTTATTTGCTTTACTTCTATACCGCCTTTCTCAGCCGAAATGGCGACTCAAGGCAGTTTACACAGTAAAGATCATCACAACAATATCAAAAAGACAATTAAAAGCACATTATACAAATTACACCAAAACAATCATAAACGTGCGCCTCAGCAAACAAATCAGAATCAGAATCCGTAATCATAATCCTTTATACCAATTCCTATGTTCAGTTGTACCATCTTACTGTGTTTCATTGCACTATTTAGCCAAACGCTTGTTCGTAAAGCCAAGTCTTGACCTTCCTCCGGAATGCCAGCAGTGAAGGGGCCTGTCTGATGTCCACAGGTAGGGCGTTCCACAGCCGAGGGGCCACCACCGAGAAGGCCCTGTCCCTCGTCCCCGCCAACCGCGCCTGCGATGCAGGCGGGACCGAGAGCAGGGCCTCCCCAGACGATCTTAATGTCCTAGTCGGTTCATAGGAGGAGATGCGTTCAGAGAGGTAAGTAGGGCCAGAACCGTTTAGGGCTTTATAGGCTAAAGCCAGCACCTTGAATTGTGCCCGGTAGCAGATTGGCAGCCAGTGGAGCTGGCTCAGCAGAGGAGTGGTATGCTCCCTGAGTGCCGCTCCCGTTAGCAACCTGGCTGCCGAGCGCTGGACCATCTGAAGCTTCCGGGCAGTCTTCAAGGGCAACCCCACGTAGAGAGCGTTGCAGTAGTCTAAGCGGGATGTAACCAGAGCGTGGACTACCGTGGCCAAGTCAGACTTCCCAAGGTACGGGCGCAGCTGGCGCACGAGTTTTAACTGTGCGAATGCTCCCCTGGTCACCGCCGAAACCTGGGGTTCCAGGCTCAGTGATGAGTCCAGGATCACACCCAAGCTGCGAACCTGCGTCTTCAAGGGGAGTGTGACCCCATCCAACACAGGCTGTAACCCTATACCCTGTTCGGCCTTACGACTGACCAGGAGTACCTCTGTCTTGTCTGGATTCAATTTCAATTTGTTCGCCCTCATCCAGACCATCACAGCGGCCAAGCACCGGTTCAGGACCTCGACAGCCTCCTTAGTAGCAGGTGGAAAGGAGTGACAGAGTTGGACATCATCTGCGTACAGATGACACCGTACCCCGAAACTCCGGATGATCTCCCCCAGCAGCTTCATGTAGATGTTGAACAACATGGGAGACAGTATTGAGCACTGTTCTTGCTTCTTGGCAGAATCGGGTTGGACTGGATGGCCCATGAGGTCTCTTCCAGCTCCAGGATTCTATGATTGTATATGCAATATTTGGAAACAGAAGGAAATACTGGACATGGACCAGTGGCTAAATAAAATAAGGGAAATAAAAGACATGGACAAATTAACTTTTTTTTTACTGAAAAAGAACTTGGGAAACCCGATCAAACAAATTGGTCACAGATTGAGGAATATGAAAAAGGGGAGGGGGGGGGGAATAAAAGATTTATTAAAATACATTTTATTAAATGGAACTATTAGGAAAATGGACTCAACATATGTTAAAGTCAGAAGTTTATGATTTTCATTTTGAATACATATCTTACATGGAACAAACTTGTTAAAGACCGCGAAGGATTGGATGGAAGTCACCAGTTTATTTAATTTTTGTCTTTTATGTTTTATATATATATATATATATATATATATATATATATATATATATATAAATATAATATATATTTTTCTTTATTATTATTTTTTATCTTTTTTTTTCGCTCTCTCTCTCTCTTCTTACTTTCTCTCCACATTACTGTTCCATCACTTTACATCTATATAAATAAAAAAATGTAATTTTCGTTTTTGGAATTAACATAACTCAAAAACCACTGGATGAACTGACACGAAAATTGGACACTATACCCCTAATAGACCAAAGAGTGACCATCACTCATAAAGCCCCCCAAAGACAAAGGAAAGGATTTAAACCCCCCAAAAAAGCTAAATGATGAAAAGCTAAATGATGATACAGGAAAAAAGGGAAGAAGGGGGAGAAAGAAAGAAAGAAAGAAAGAAAGAAAGAAAGAAAGAAAGAAAGAAAGAAAGAAAGAAGTATGGAAGCAAAGAAGGAAGGAAGAAGGAAAGAGGGTAGAGAAAGAAGGAGAGAAGGAAGGGGAAAGAAAAGAAAGGAAGGAGGAAAGAGAAAGAGAAAAAAGAAAGGAGAGAAAAAGGGAAAGAAAGAAAGAGAGAAGAAAGGAAAGAGAGAAGGAAGCATGGAAGCAAAGAGCAGGAAGGAAGGAAAGAGGTAGAAAGAAGAAAGGAGAGAAAGAGGAAAGAAAAGAAAAAGAAGAAAGAAGAAAAGAAAAGAAAGAAAAGAAAGAAAGAAAGAAAGAAAGAAAGGATGGAAGAAAAGAGCAAAGGAAGGAAGGAAAGAGGTAGAAAGAAGGAAAAGAGAGAAGGAGAGGAAGAAAAAGAGGAAGGAAGGAAGGAAAGAGGTAGAGAAAGAAGAAGAAGGAAGGAAGGAAGGAAAAGAAGAAAGAGAAAGGAAAGGAAAAAAGAGAGAAGGAAGAAGGAAAGAGGTAGAGAAAAGAAGGAAAGAGAGAAGGAGATGGAAGCAAAGAGAAGGAAGGAAAGAAAGAGGTAGAGAAAGAAGGAAAGAGAGAAGGAGGAAGGAAGGAAAGAGGAGGAAGGAAGGAAGGAAAGAGTAGAGAAAGAAAGAAAGAAAGAAAGAAAGAAGAAAGAAGAAAGAGGAAGGGGAGGAAGAAAGAAAGAAGGAAAAGGAAGCATGGAAGCAAAGAGAGAAGGAAGGAAGGAAAGAGGTAGGGAGGAAGAGAAGGAAGGAAGAAAAGAGGAAGGAAGGAAGGAAAGAGGAGAGAAAGAAAGAGAGAAGGAAGGAAGGAAAGAAAAGAGGAGAAAGAAGAAAGGAAAGAAGAAAGAAAGAAGAAGAAGAAAGAAAGAAAGAAAGAAAGGGGAAAAAAGAAAGAGGAGAGGGAAAGAGGAAGGAAAAGAAAAAGGGAGGAAGGAAAGGAAAAGGTAGAGAAGGAAGGAAGGAGAGAAGGAAAGAAGGAAAGAGAGAAGGAAGCATGGAAGCAAAGAGTGAAGGAAGGAAGGAAAGAGGTAGAGAAAGAAGAAAGGAGAGAAAGAGGGAAAGAAAGAAAGAAAGAAAGAAGGAAAAAAGAAAGAAGGAGGGAAAGAGTAAGGAAAAGAAAAAGGGAGAAAGGAAGGGAAAAGGTAGAGAAGAAAGGAAGGAGAGAAGGAAAGAAGAAAAGGGAGGGAAGGAAGGGAGGAAGGAGGGAGCGAAGGAAGGAGGGAAAGCAGGAGAGAAAGATTGAGGGGAAGTTGGCCACAGCAACGTGTGGCAGTTACAGCTAGTGTATAAATAAAATATTTTTCCTTCCCTCCTTTTTTTACCCCAAATAAAAATATATTATATAAAAAACCGAATGAGTAATAGGAGTTACTTTTAACAGAAAAAACCCCCAAAACTCCCAAGCGGAGGTTTTCAATCTGCAGGGGAAGCCTTGGAGAAGAGATTTGTGCGAGCAATCAGGTGTGCTGCTTTGTCCTTTCCTCCCATAGATCCAGGACACCCTCCTGTCACTTTGCTTTTCCTTCTGATTGTTAGCTGCACAGGTATTGGTATTTATTATATTTTAAGACCCAGCAGAGGTAGCGGGGATGTGGCCTTATAGAAACGTGGCGGCAGATGAGAGGGGATCTATTTCCCATAGGTTTCTGAGCCTGCAACTGAAAATGTCTTGTAACTCTATTAGGAAAGACCCATTGTGATCAATACAACCAACAAGGCCAGGCAAGCAGCTCTCGGTGTAGGATGAAAATTGCACATCCCAGGGTACAGGGCTCCAGGGAGGTAATATTTTCCAGACAGATTCTCTCTCTTTCGACACCCGGCCCTTTTGTTTGCACAGCAACGCTCCTTTGCAGGGGGAGTGGGGGCGCGTTGGGGGTGCAAAAGTGCCACCGAAGCCGAGCCATTACCGAAGAGTTAGTCATTCAAGAAATCCCACTCTGTATGTTTTGTGAAGATTTCTGCCTCAAAATGGATAAAAGCCTTTGGAAAATCTATTTATTTGGCCAGGGCTTGGTTCAGCTAGCTTTGGGGGAGGATTTGTCAGAAAGGGAATGACAACGATAGCTCCTTGCTAAAAACTCTTGCACACCATTTATTTGTTTATTTACGATATTTATATGCCACCCTTCTCACCCCGAAGAGGACTCGGAGCGGTTTACAAGGTATATATTACATACAATATATTATTAGCGTAGTACAATATCAGCATTAAACATGACTACCACCTCACCCGCCTCATAGGAAACCTGCTACAAAACAGGCTTTTTTGTTGAGTTCCAGGGCCAGAGAAGCAGATGGCGGAAACAGCAGAACGGCCTGCCTCAGGGGAGCGTGCTTGCTCCATCCATGTTCAACATCTACACAAATGACCAGCCACTGCCAGAAGGGACAGAGAGTTTCATCTATGCTGATGATCGTGCCATCACCACTCAAAGAAATCAGATACCAAACAGGAGCTTTTTTGTTGAGTTCCAGGGCCAGAGAAGCAGATGGCAGAAACAGAAGAATGGCCTGCCTCAGGGGAGCGTGCTTGCTCCATCCATGTTCAACATCTACACAAATGACCAGCCACTGCCAGAAGGGACAGAGAGTTTCATCTATGCTGATGATCGTTGCCATCACTGCTCAAGCAGGGAGCTTTGAGATGGTAGAACAGAAGCTCTCCGAAGCTCTAGGTGCTCTTACTGCCTATTACAGGGAAAACCAGCTGATCCCTAATCCATCTAAAACACAGACATGTGCCTTTCATCTCAAGAACAGAGAAGCATCCCAAGCTCTGAGGATTACCTGGGAAGGAATCCCACTGGAGCATTGCAGCGCACCCAAATACCTGGGAGTCACTCTGGACCGTGCTCTTACCTACAAGAAGCACTGCCTGAACATCAAGCAAAAAGTGGGTGCTAGAAACAATATCCTACGAAAGCTGACTGGCACAACCTGGGGATCACAACCAGACACAATGAAGGCATCTGCCCTTGAACTTTGCTACTCTGCTGCTGAGTACTCATGCCCAGTGTGGAACAAATTTCACCACGCTAAAACAGTATATGTGGCTCTTAATGAGACATACCGCATTATCACGGGGAGTCTGCACCCTACACCACTGGAGAAGTCACACTGTTTAGCTGGTATTGCACCACCTGACATCCGCCAGGAAGTAGCAGCCAATAGTGAAAGAACCAAGGCAGAGGCATCTCCAGCTCATCCCCTGTTTGGGTATCAGTCAGCATGTCAATGACTTAAATCAAGAAATAGTTTTCTAAGATCTACAGAGACACTCGCTGGAACACCTCAGAGGACCTCCTTGTGGCCACACCAGAGGCACTCCAAGTGGCCAGATACTGGTCAAAGGACATTTCATCAACTACCAAGTTTGCAAACTTTGTGTTTTGTTTGTTTGTTAAAAATACAATACAACTGTTTGGCTTGTTCCTGACACGATAAATAAATTGCTAATTTGCACCATACCACGATATTATTAGTAATATTACATGTAATGATGATTTCCCCGATGAGTCCTGAACCAGCAACAGTCAGTAATCAAAAAAACCCAGGATCAATATAATTCAGACAACAACAACAATAATGTGGTCTTAGCCGTTCCTAGGTCATTTTCCGATTCAAGTTTGTCTGATTATGCTGAGGCTCCAAAAGCTTGCTTGAAGAACCAAGTTTTCAGTTTTTTTCGAAAGAGATTGAAAGTTGGGCTCAAAGCCAACCTTAAAAACTGTGGCATAGACATTGAGAACTGGGAAGTCCTGGCCCCTGAGTGCTCTAACTGGAGGTCAGCTGTGACCAGCAGTGCTGTAGAATTTGAGGAGGCACAAATGGAGGGTGAAAGAGAGAAACGTGCCAAGAGGAAGGCACATCAAGCCAACCCAGACCGGGATCACCTTCCACCTGGAAACCGATGCCCTCACTGCGGGAGAAGATGTAGATCAAGAATAGTGCTCCACAGTCACCTACGGACCCACCGCCAGGAAGCTACACTTGGGGGACCATCATCCTCGGACAATGAGGGATCACTTAAGTAAGTAAGTAAAGAAAGCCAACCTTAAAAACTGTGGCTTAGGCACCGAGAACTGTAAATCCCTGGCCATTGAGCATTCTAACTGGAGGTCAGCTGTGACCAGCAGTGCTGTAGAATTTGAAGAGGCACGAATGGAGGGTGAAAGAGAGAAATGTGCCAAGAGGAAGGCACGTCAAGCCAACCCAGACCGGGATCACCTTCCATCTGGAAACCAATGCCCTCACTGCGGGAGAACATGCAGATCAAGAATAGGGCTCCACAGTCACCTATGGACCCACCACCAGAACACTGATCCTGGAAGACTATCCTACTCGGCCATTGAGTAAGTAAAGCCAACCTTAAAAACTGTGGCTTAGGCACCGAGAACTGTAAATCCCTGGCCATTGAGCATTCTAACTGGAGGTCAGCTGTGACCAGCAGTGCTGTAGAATTTGAAGAGGCCCAAATGGAGGGCGAAAGGGAGAAATGTTCCAAGAGGAAGGTGTGTCAATTCTGACCAGGATCGCTTTCCACCTGGAAACCAATGCTACCCTTCAAGAAATATTACATGGAATAAACATGTGGAGTGTGGAAGGATGTGTTTGTTTTTAAAGGGAAGCCCTTTTTCCAAGGCAGTGTTGGTTTAGCGTCGAGGGAAATGCGGGATCCTTTCATTTTGAAGAATTAATTAATCTGAGGGTGATCCCTCCCTTAAGTTCTCCCTCCCTGAACTTAATCCCAGCAGAAGATCTTGACATCTCTCCTGCAGACGGTACATCTTAATGCAAATATTGTGTCTGATGAATTTCACTTGGGTTTTCAGCATTGCTGTTGCACTTCAGTGGCTTTTAACCAGGAATCGGCAAAGACGTGCTCACTGCACTCTGTGGTTAACTTTCACTTACAAGCCTGTCAGATCACCCTCCTTTGTTTGTATTGTTTCTGCACCATGGATGGAAACATTTGCAAGGGGGAAGTGTACCTGGGGATTGCTCCAATGTGTAAAGCATATTGCTGCTCTGGATCGAGTGCAAGTAATCCTCTTCGTTGTGGCTTCCTGCTTGTACTCCCCAGGTACATTCCCGGGAAGTGGTGCTGAATATATAGGCCACTGTGGGTTGGTGTCTGCTGAAACACGACACCAGCCACATAAAGGGTTGCTACAGAGCCCTGCAAACAGGGTTGTAAATCCTGGCACGTTTCGTCATAGAATCATAGAATCAAAGAGTTGGAAGAGACCTCATGGGCCATCCAGTCCACTCCCATTCTGCCAAGAAGCAGGAATATTGCATTCAAATCACCCCTGACAGATGGCCATCCAGCCTCTGTTTAAAAGCTTCCAAAGAAGGAGCCTCCACCACACTCCAGGGCAGTGAGTTCCACTGCTGAACGGCTCTCACAGTCAGGAAGTTCTTCCTCATGTTCAGATGGAATCTCCTCTCTTGGAGTTTGAAGCCATTGTTCCACTGCGTCCTAGTCTCCAGGGCAGCAGAAAACAAGCTTGCTCCCTCCTCCCTATGAGCTTCCTCTCACATATTTATACATGGCTATCATATCTCCTCTCAGCCTTTCTTCTTCAGGCTAAACATGCCCAGCTCTTAAGCCGCTCCTCATAGGGCTTGTTCTCCAGACCCTTGATCATTTTAGTCACCCTCCTCTGGACACATTCCAGCTTTCAATATCTCTCTTGAATTGTGGTGCCCAGAATTGGACACAATATTCCAGGTGTGGTCTAACCAAAGTGAAATAGAGCATGGGGAGCACGACTTCCCTAGATCTAGACACTAGGCTCCTCTTGATGCAGGCCAAAATCCCATTGGCTTTTTTTGCCGCCATACACATTGTTGGCTCATGTTTAACTTCCTGTCCACAAGGACTCCAAGATCTTTTTCACACGTACTGCTCTCAAGCCAGGCACCCCCCATTCTGTATCTTTGCATTTCGTTTTTCCTGCCAAAGTGGAGTATCTTGCATTTGTCACTGTTGAACTTCATTTTGAACTTCGTCATTGCATGGTAAATGAAACCATTTACGTGTTTTGTCATCCAATGTGAGCCATGGAAATTTCTGCATTTCTGGAAATCATCTATTGGACAGATGGCAAATTATTTAACCTCAGCAGACTGAAAGCCAAAACCAAGGTTACAACAACATCTGTTATAGAACTCCAGTATGCTGATGACAATGTCGTCTGTGCGCATTCAGAAGAAGACCTTCAAGCCACTCTAAACACTTTCGCAGAAGCATACGAGAAGCTCGGCCTGTCATTAAACATCGAGAAAACTGAAGTGCTCTTCCAGTAGTCAGCAGCCAATCCCTCTCCAATGACAGAGATACAGCTTAATGATGTCACATTAGAAAATGTTGATCATTTCCTCTCCCTTGGCAGCCACCTCTCCACCCAAGTCAACACTGACTCGGAAATACAACACCGCCTGAACTCTGCAAGTGCAGCATTTTTCTGAATGAAGCAGAGACCAAGGTGCTTGTTTATAAAGCTATTGCTATATGCCTGCGAGACATGGACTGTCTACAGATGTTACATACAACTCCTGGAATGATTCCATCAGTGCTGTCTCCAGAAAATCCTGCAAATCTCCCAGGAAGACAAGTGGACAAACGTCAACGTGCTGGAAGAAGCAAAGACCACCAGCATTGAAGCGATGGTCCTCTGCCATCAACTCCACTGGACCGGCCATGTTTGTCCGGATGCCTGACCACCGTCTCCCAAAGCAGTTGCTCTACTCTGAACTTAAGAACAGAAAATGGAATGTTGGTGGACAGCAGAAGAGATTGCAAGATGGACTTAGAACCAACCTTAAAAACTCGGGCATAGACACTGAGAACTGGGATGCCCTGGCCCTGGAGTGCTCCAGCTGGAGGTCAGCTGTGACCAGCAGTGCTGCAGAATTTGAAGAGGCACGAATGGAGGGAAACCTCTCTCTAGAGAAGGCATGTCAAGCCAACCCCGACCGGTACCGCCTTCTGCCTGGAAACCGATGCCCTCACTGTGGGAGAACATGCAGGCCATGAATAGGGCTTCACAGTCACCTACGGACCCACCGCCAGGACACCGATCTTGGAAGACAATCCTACTCAGACAATGAGGGATCATCTAAGTAAGTAAGTAAAGTATATCCTAGGGACCTTCCACACAGCCCTATATCCCATAATAACAAGGCAGAAAATCCCACAATATTTGCTTTGAACTGGGTTTTCTGTGTCCACATATTCCCACTTGACACACAAGGGTACCTGGCTCAGGTGGCACTTCCTATGTGATAGCACACAATGGGTACTCCCTTCAACTTCAAGGGCAGCACGGAACTGAAAAGAGCCACATCATCTAATGTAGTGGTTCTCCACCTTCCTAATGCCACGGCCCCTTAATACAGTTCCTCATGTTGTGGTGACCCCCAACCATAAATTTATTTTCATTGCTACTTTATAACTGTAAGCAGATGACTTCCTAGTAATGGAATTCCCAAACCTGGGTGAACACTGCTCTGAGAAGACTTGTAAACAATTGGACTTTCTATCTCTGAAGTGTGATGCATGTGAAGATGTCTTCCGTAAAGACCACTTTGCATGTGACCGGCACAAGTGTTCTTGTGCATACAGTTTATTTATTTATTTACTTCATTTCTATACTGCTCTTCTCAGCCCTTAGGCGACATACAAAAAGGATGTGCAGGTTCCAGTCTGTCCCCTGTGTAACACTCCCATTCCAGTTAGAAAGGGGGAGAGGCCAGATACTGTGGTCACTGCTCCTATGGACCGAGACTGTAAACAGGATTCTACCAAACAGAAGCAAAAGATCTTCACCATCAAGTCCTTCAACCCAGGCTGCAAAAAGAAAGAGATGATGAAGCTGGTTTGCAACCAGTGTTACCAGAACTTCTGCCTCAAGCACAGGCACCCAATGGACCATGGTTGCCAAGGACAAAGCCATATGTAATGAATCCCTTGCCTTAGCAGGCTAGCTTAGGCCTAAGGAAGTGGGTCTGGCGAAGCCACGCCGTCCATTGTGGAGTAGGGAAACAGGGAGAAGCCATATTAGGTTAGGTTTGCCTTGAGGGGGCGTGTTCTAGTCTAGGAGGGAAAATCAGAGGGCTGGGATTGGCTAGGAAGATGGGGGTGGATCCGAAGTGGTCTGAAGGAAAAAGTGTCTTTTAAACTGAGGCTTGAGGTCCCAGTTTGCCAGCTGGAGTTTGGAACAGGTAGAGAGAAGAAGTGTGGGTGTTAGCGAGAGCAGTTTGGGTTTTGAAGAAGAAGTTTGGGTCAGTCTTTTTGGGTAGTATTCAGAATAGCTAGCGAGAATATAGCTAGAATACTGTGTGGAGCCTAACCCCGTTAGTGGTCTGTTCAATTCCTAAGGAAGTCTAGTTCAGGGCTTTTTGGCTAAATTCCTAAGGGGGTTTTTGGGGAGTTACTTTCAGAGATTCATTTCCTGAAGTAATTTTCTGTGGTGGAACTTTTAAAGACTTGTAACCCGTAAGTTTTTAAGATCTTTACTCTAACGCAACCACAAGCTTTTTATGCCAGTATTTTACTGAAACCATTAAGCTTTTGTACCTGAATATTTCAAGCCTGTTCAATAAACATTCTTGTTATTTTTATCAACTTATACCAGCCTCAGTGTGAATACCTTTGTGGTCAAAGTATTATTCAAGCCAGCTTTTAACAGCCTCTAAGAAAACTATGGTGACACAGAGTGTGTTACTGAACAACCTCTCAATAATACCTCAGCCTGTTTATTATTAATAGGTGGTAGTGGATATCTTTTGAAGAATCATTTTGAGTCTCTCAGTTCCAGTGGTTCCCAGTTCCTAGCTTTTACATATACAGTTGGTTCAGCAACTATACTCCCTCTATCTTTTGGTGAGCTAGTAGTGGTGGTGTTATCGTTATACCGTGCCATTTCCAAAGCAGGATATACAGCTTTAATGAGATCATTGCAATCCCAGAAGATGGTTCTGGACTACCAAGTTCTGCAAAATAAGTACCAAACAAAATGCTGATGCCCAACAACCGAAATCGAAAACTACCTCACCTTGTTGATTGCAGTTGATGTATTTTTAAAAAATGTCTACACGTTTTCTATGCTACTTTTGCACCTGTATTTTCTTCTCAGTAAAATGGTTTCTTTAAAAAAATCTACTAGGGCTGGGCAACCACGGAAAAATTTGTTTCTAAACTCGATTAGWTTTTAGGGGGTTTTTGCGTTTCGTTTTTTAAAAGAATTCTGAAATTTTCCTTTAAAAAAGTTCGAAATATACGAAATTTCATAAAATTACGAAACAATTACGAATTGATTTCGAAACAATTACGAATCGATTCGTAATGGCGGACGCGATTGCGCACTATGCTAAAAAAMCCTCCAAATGGGACAGGGGGAACTTCTGAAGCTTCCCTCTCCCTCTGTTGTTGACTGTTGGTGTGATAATTTATTTTTTAACCCTAAAACTTGCACCAGACATATGGAAATAATTACAAAACAATAATGAAACGATTTCGAAACAATAACGAAACGATGTCGAAACAATTACGAAATAAATTGAAAAATTTGTTTCGATTTTTAATTACTCCTGCATGGTTCAATATCGGATTGTAAGCTAAATTAAATATGAATTAATAACGAATTATGAAATTAACGAACGAAACCGCCCAGCCCTAATACCTACAATCCAGATCGTTAGAATTTGGGGTGTCCTACACCATCACATTTGGAGTACCGGGCTTTCTTTAGCCAGTAAGGTCACATCTACACTGCTGTACAAAATCCAGATTATCTGCTTTGAACTGATCTAGCCTATGAGGCCTGGGATATTGGACTTTATTGCAGTGCTACAGATCTGCATTGTCCCCAAATCACACAAGTGCTGCTTTGGGGGAGGGGGTTAAAATGCAACGAAACAAGGAAGGTTCAGAAAATCTGTTGAAGAGAAATGGAGATTTGCAGAAGAAGGTCTACATGCTCAGAAAGGCACATGAATGGCAAAACACATTTTCTTTACTTAAACAGACGCCCTAACAACTTCCAGTGTACTAAATAAATTAGTACCTTTTCACATATGATTTATGAGAGCTTGCTTCAAAATGTCCCACAGATTTCTATTTTATTTTTTATTTTCCCAAAGCCAAACAAATTCCTCCGATTTGGGCAACACATCCTGCCATTGCCCTGGCCCTAACATACACCGCAACGCTCATTAGGGTGATCATTTGAAATCTTTGAAGAAGCTTCAAAAATGATGAACCCAACATGGAGGAAGGCTGCACAAATGACATGGCGAGGCAGCCGGGAGACCCAACGGGGAAACGGAGTGGAGAGCGTCTCTTTTGAAAGGGAAGCCACCCCAGAGGCATAATTACAAGCAGTAGATTTATGAAGTGGCAATGGAAAAGGAGGCCTGGAATCTCCAGTTCTGGATGGTCAGAGAGAGAAAGCAAGACGGAGAGGGAGAGAGGAAGGGCCTCCACTCCCATTAAAATGGCACGCCAGAACGTTCCATGGTCTTACAAGCAACGGGTATTAATTTATGTCACTGTGATTAATAACAGTTGTTACTCAACAGTAGATGCTGATAAACTATCATGTTTGTAATTGCAAGCACAGAGAGATATCCCAACTAAAATAATACAAATAATAAAATATTCTAACCTATATTTTTACACACTCTCTTTCACTCACACACATATACACAGACACTAAGATGATATATAGTGTATATATTCATCACAGCAGCGTTTCAAAGGTCTACAGTTGATATTAACATTTAAAGATTAAGAATAGTAGAATATATGAGTTTGAACTCAGACAAGTCTTGGGATGGACCGACCTTTTCTCTTTTCTGTTCTCTTCCCCTCATTTTGTCGCAAAGCTTTTTGATTTGTCCAGAGTCATTTTGGCCTGTCTACTGTGTGTCCTGTCACTCTGCCTTTCCTTGAGAACGTTCCTCTATTTTTTGTTTTGAATTGTCGTGCTAAAGCTAAACAGAAATACACCAGGGTCACAGGGACATAAGAGTACAGGAAACTGCCTCATGCTGTAGTCCAGGGTTTCTCAACCTGGGGGTTGGGGACCCCTGTGGGGGTCACGAGGGTGTATCAGAGGGGTCATAGAATCATAGAATCATAGAATCAAAGAGTTGGAAGAGACCTCGTGGGCCATCCAGTCCAACCCCATTCCTGCCAAGAAGCAGGAATATTGCATTCAAATCACCCCTGACAGATGGCCATCCAGACTCTGTTTAAAAGCTTCCAAAGAAGGAGCCTCTACCACACTCCGGGGCAGAGAGTTCCACTGCTGAACGGCTCTCACAGTCAGGAAGTTCTTCCTCATGTTCAGGTGGAATCTCCATTCTTGTAGTTTGAAGCCATTGTTTCATGTCCTAGTCTCCAAGGAAGGAGAAAGCAAGCTTGCTCCCTCCTCCCTGTGGCTTCCTCTCACATATTTATACATGGCTATCATATCTCCTCTCAGCCTTCTCTTCTTCAGGCTAAACATGCCCAGCTCCTTAAGCCGTTCCTCATAGGGCTTGTTCTCCAGACCCTTCATCATTTTAGTCGCCCTCCTCTGGGCACATTCCAGCTTCTCAAGATCTCTCTTGAATTGTGGTGCCCAGAATTGGACACAATATTCCAGGTGTGGTCTAACCAAAGCGGAATAGAGCATGGGGAGCAGGACTACCTTAGATCTAGACACTATGCTCCTATTGATGCAGGCCAAAATCCCATTGGCTTTTTTTGCCACCACATCACATTGTTGGCTTATGTTTAACTTGTTGTCCACGAGGACTCCAAGATCTTTTTCACACGTACTGCACTTGCGCCAGGCGTCCCCCATTTTGTATCTTTGCATTTCGTTTTTCCTGCCAAAGTGGAGTATCTTGCATTTGTCACTGTTGAACTTCATTTTGTTAGTTTTGGCCCATCATCTCTCTAATCTGTCAAGATCGTTTTGAATCCTGCTCCTGTCCTCTGGAGTATTGGCTATCCCTCCCAATTTGGTGTCATCTGCAAACTTGATGATCATGCCTTCTAGCCCTTCATCTAAGTCATTAATAAAGATGTTGAACAGGACCGGGCCCAGGATGGAACCCTGCGGCACTCCACTTGTCACTTCTTTCCAAGATGAAGTATCTGAGGGGTCGCCAAAGACCATTAGAAAACACAGTATTTTCTGTTGGTCATCTGAGTTCTGTGTGGAAAGTTAGGTCCAATTCTATCGTTGGTGGGGTTCAGAATGCTCTTTGATTGTAAGTGAACTATAAGTGAACTATAAATCCCAGCAACTATATCTCCCACATGCCAAGGTCTGTTTTCCTCCAGACTCCACCAGTGTTCACATTTGGGCATATTGAGTATCCGTGCCAAGTTTGGTCCAGATCCATCATTGTTTGAGTCCACAGTGCTCTCTGGATATAGGTGAACTACAACTCCTAAACTCAAAGTCAATGCTCACCAAACCCTTCTACTGTTTTCTGTTGGTCATGGGAGTTGTGTATGCCAAGTTTGGTTCCATTTCATCGTTGGTGGAGTTCAGAATGCTCTTTGATTGTGGGTGGACTATCAATTCCAGCAACTACAACTCCCAAAATCAATTTGCCTGAACCCCACCAGTATTCAAATCTGGTCGTATTGGGTATTTGTGACAAATTTGGTCCAGTGAGTGAAGATATTTACTGCATATCAGATATTTACATTATGATTCATAACAGTAGCAAAATCACAGTTGTGAAGTAGTAACAAAAAATAATTTCATGGTGATGTAAGCTCACAGCAGCCGCTCCCAATAACGACACAGGACGCCAATCCGTAATCAATCAGGAACTTTTACTGCTGGACATTCATACACGAAGAAAGCCAGGATTGGCCGGCAGCCGCAGTTTAACCCTTATATACCCTCCCTCACAATTGAATTCCCTTTTCCCGCCGGCCGAGAATCCCGCGCAATATTCCCCGCCAAATGCCAACTGCTTCCCCCCAAGGCCACCAGCTGCACATTCTTATCAGCACTCCATGTCAGGATTCTGGTTTTTTGCGCCAAGACTCAAGGCCTGGAAACCGGTTCCTGACAGTTGGGGGTCACCACAACATGAGGAACTGTATTAAGGGGGGGGGGGGCTTTAGGAAGGTTGATAAACACTGCTGTAGTCAAATTTAAGACTAGGACCGCGGATAACAGGGTCCGTGCCCGGTGAGCTCAGGCTAACTATTGCACAATTAAAGAAATAAGGTGGGGTCTGTTTCACTAAATGATGCTTGACCTTGTAATCTGTGGGCAACCCCCATTGCTTCTGCTGGTGGGAGTCAAGGAGGCATGGAAGAATCTGTCCTGGAGTCTGTCTTTCTGCAGGCAAAGAAAACAACGAAAGGGGGAAACGGTGAGAGAAAAGCAACGTTATCAGTATATATATATACACACACACCTCTGAAAGCGAATTAGCCGGCACAGATTTGATAAAGCTTATAAACCCTCTGGAGCAGCCGTGACAGTTTGCTGGCTGGGGTTTTGTCTTCTGCCAGTTACTCCTTGCTAGTGGCACTCTTTATTTATGCTTCAGTACCATGTTATCCTCTGGGCTTCAAACAGAAGGGACCTGTCTGTAAGTGTTTTGGATGTGGTGTGAGAAAGCCCGAGCGCGGGAAAGCGCATGCAACAGTGCCCAAGATCCATTTCCGTCAGCTTCGCTTCTTTGCAAGCCAGCAGACCCCCCCCCATCCTTCATTGCCTTGCCTGCTGAGCCTGGCTTGAGGTGCTGCATGTCGCTGGCTTCCACTAGAGAGTGTCAAAGAGTTATTGGGAGGAGGGGGAGGAGGAGGAAGGGATACAGGGATGGAGTGTGTAATTGAGAATGAGTGAGTGGCAAGGTAGTGTCCTCTCAAATTTCTCGCTGTGTACTCAACTGGATTTGGACTATTTCTCACCGGAGAGGTTGGACTGGTGGACTTATTATGGCAAAATACCCCCAAAGTACTAGATACAGTCTGCTGTTGGAAGCTAAGAAGGGTCAGCCCTGGTTTGTACTTGGACAGGAGACAGCCAACCAATATCAGGTGTCATTGGCTAGAACACTATGTATTTATTTATTTACTTATTTATTTACAGTATTTATATTCCGCCCTTCTCACCCCGCAGGTGTCTCAGGGAGTATTAAAATGTACATATGCATGACAAACATTCAATGTCACAGACACACAACATATATAGACAGACACACAGAGGCTATTTATCATTCCAACTTTTTCATGAGGAGATTCTGGCCACCAGGGGAGCTGTCACCATCCATTAGTAACACTGATGAAGTACTTCCTCATTCTTTGCATGATTGCTGGAGATTTTTATGGGATCGTAAATTAGCTTCCCCACATAAGCGGTACCTAAATTTCCTACTTGACAGGTGCAACTGTATTTCGGGCTGCAAAGGTCAACAGCAAGCTACACACATTAGTTGGAAGCTCACTCCGACCTGGGCTGGCTTCAAACTCATGGCCTTTTGGTCAGTATTGATCTTAATGCAGTTGACTTCAAGCCAGCCTCGCCACAGTCCCAGTAACACGACTTTGGTTCCTGGGTTGTAAATGTCATTTCCCAAATTGGTCATAGCATAAAAACATGGAAAAGGTGTATGAAATTGTCAAAACTTTATTTTTGTGGGACTGACATCCTGCTGCACATTTTGCTCTAGTTTTCCAATGAAAACCTCATTTAGTCTCAACCAATTCAACACACATTTATCAAATGTTGCTATGTAGCGTAATTCAAAGGAAGGAACTGCTAAAACATCTCTGAGCATCCCTGGTCTTTAAAACTCCTATGAAATTCATGATGTTGCCATCACTTGTGGCCACATATACAGATTGGCCCCCTCCCTTTTAACATTCCGTAAAAAAGTCAAAACTTGGTCCAGTCTGTTGATCTGGAAAATAAAGTAACGAGAAAGTGTTGGTTTCTAATATATGTAATGTCTTGATGCTTGTGGGTCAACAGTATTTCTTGCTGTTTCTTTGTCAGTGTTGATGTGGAGAGTGTCTGGTTTGCTCACCCTGGAACATGCAACATATCATTGTCCTTCTTTAGGGGTCCCTTTCAAATCTATGATACTATATCTCTCTCTGTGTGTGAATCATATCTATCTATTAGGGCTGTCCAACCACGGAAAAATTTGTTTCTAAAATCGATTCGTTTTTTGGGGGGTTTTGCATTTCGATTTTTAAAAGAATTCCGAAATTTTTCTTTTAAAAAGTTCGATATTTACAAAATTTCGTAAATTACAAAACAATTACGAAACAATTACGAATCGATTCGTTAATGGCGGACACGATTGTGCAATACGCTAAAAAACCCTCCAAATGGGACAGGGGGAACTTCTGAAGCTTCCCTCTCCCTCTGTTGTTGACTGTTGGTGTGATATTTATAATTTTTTTTCACTGATTAAACAAACAACAACTATAAAACTTGCCCCAGACATGCGGAAATAATAACGAAACGATTTCAAAACGATAACGAAACGAATACATAACGAATTCGAAACAATTACGAAACGAATTTAAAAATTCGTTTCGTTTTTTAGTTGCTCCTGAATGGTTCATTATCGCTTCGTTATAAAAAAAATAACGAATTTTTAACGAATTACGAAATTACGAAATGAAACCGCCCAGCCCTACTATCTATCTATCTATCTATCTTTCTATATCTATGGCTGGATGGCTCTTTGTCAGGAGGACTTTGATTACGTTTTCTTGCCCTGATGAAGGGAGTTGGACTGGATGGCCTTAAGTATTTTCTGTTGGTCATGGGGGTTCTGTGTGGGAAGTTCTGTCGTGTGGGGTTCGGAATGCTCTTTGATTGTAGGTGAACTGTGAATCCCAGTGACTACAACTCCCAAATGTCAAGGTCTATTTCCCCCAAACTCCATCTGTGTTCATATTTGGGCGTATTGAGTGCTTGTGGCAAGTTTGGTCCAGATCCATCATTGTTTGAGTTCACAGTGCTTTCTGGATGTAGGTGAACTACAACTCCCAAACTCAAGGTCAATGCCCACCAAACCTTTCCAATATTTTCTGTTGGTCCTGGGAGCTCTGTGTGGCCAAGTTTGGTTCAATTCCATCATTGCTGGAGTTCAGAATGCTCTTTGATGGTAGGTGAACTATACATCCCAGAAACTACAACTCCCAAATGACAAAATCATAATTTTTTGAGTGATGGTCACGCCTTGTGTTGTGAGACGTTTTGTTGCCAAATTTGGTGTGGTTTCGTTCATTGGTTCTTTTGTTTTTAAGGTACTCATTATGCACAGAGCATTATATTATATATATATATATATATTAGGCTTGGGTAACCACGTAAAAATTTGGTTCTAAACCCGTTTTGTTTTTAGGGGGCCCTTGCGTTTTTTTTAATAATTCCGAAATTTTCCTTTAAAAAATTTCGAAATTTACGAAATTTCGTAAAATTACGAATCGATTCGTTAATGGCGGACGCAATTGCGCAATATGCTAAAAAAACCTCCAAATGGGACAGGGGGAACTTCTGAAGCTTCCCTCTCTCTCTGTTGTTGACTGTTGGTGTGATAAAACAAACAACAACTATAAAACTTGCACCAGACATGCGAAAATAATATAATTACAAAATAATTACGAAATAATTACGAAATAATTACGAAATAATTACGAAATAAATTGAAAAAAATTGTTTCGAATCTTAATTACTCCTCACACTATTCCTGCATGGCTCAATATTGGATCGTAAGCTAATTTAAATACGAATTAATAACGAATTACGAAATTAACGAACGAAACCACCCAAGCCTATATATATATATATATATATATATATATATATATATATATATATACACACACATACATTTATGGTATCCGGGCATCGAATTGTTGCTAACTGTAAACTGCCTTGGGTTGCCTTTGTATACCACCTTTCTCAGGCTGAGAAAGGTGGTATACAAATATGATAAACAAATTTATTTATTTATTTATTTATCTATCATGTCAGATGCAAATTGAGGGTACAGTTATAAGTGTTTTAAAAAAACGGTTACCCCAAACTGAAGCAAACAGGAAGAACCGAGAGTCTTTAGTATCAACCCGACATGACGTTTTGCCTGGATTAGTATGTTTGCTCTCTAATCTCTGCCCTTCACTTGCCAATCGACATTTGCTAGTTTTACTTCCTTGCTTTTTCAAACCCTTGGCTCTTCTGCCATTCCCACGGTGGCACTCCAAAATAATTGTTTTCTTTCTTCTGTGTGGAAATCATTTTAAATATTTGAAGAAAGCTATTCCGCCCTTCAAATTAATATTTTTCCTTTGGGGCGAAAAGCTCCAGATACTTCTGCATCTACTCCTGAACAATGGCGGCTGGAATTTCAGATCTCTCACCTGTGAGTCGTGCCACACTTCATTGGAATCACAGAAAGAGAAAAGGGAAGGGAAGGGGGGGCTCGTCTTACGCCATCCATTAGCAGATCCTCTGAACTGGAGTGAAGATGTATATGCATAAGTAGGGAAAGTGAAAAATGGTGTTAAGTAGTCAGCAAGTCTCCAAGGGGAGATCTGGACAAGGAGCTGCAGTAATGCCATTAGATGGGGATCATTATGAGAAGAGCGGGTGGAGGAGGAAGGAAGGAGGAAATAACGGAAGATCAAGTCTAATTCTGATAATGGAAATGCATAGGATTATCATTTCCTTTAAAATTTGGGATTAAATTATAATAACGATTAAAACTGGGGGAAGGGATGGTCTATAAGGCCCCATCTACACTGCTATAGAAAATAATAATAATAATAATAATAATAATAATAATAATAAGAAGAAGAAGAAGAAGAAGAAGAAGAAGAAGAAGAAGATTGCCCAGACAGACTACAAGCAGAGGCACAACACTGTTGCTCAGATGATTCATTGGCACTTGTGCCACAAATACCATCTGCCTACGTTGTGACTGAGCTAGTTTCTGACGATGAGGATGATGGGATTCAGATTCCAGTTGGGTTTCAGCTTCCTGGCTCTTTGTCTGTGCCTCAAATCTCTGAGCCTGCTTCCGAGGCTCTCACAGACAGTGCAGTGTCAACACAGCTGTTTTCACCAGAAAGGAATTTTAATGAAGGGAATAGCGAACAGGTGCCTTCCCACGATGATACCGAAAGTGTAGATAAGGATTTGACCCGAGAAGCTCGCCTTGATCTCCGGGTCAGGCGGAGTTTGCGTCTGGCAAGCAGACGGGAGGCTAGCTCGGTGCGAGGTCATCGCAATGCTTTTATGATGCTGAGAGCCTAATGTTTTGATGTTAGAAAGGTATTTAGGCCTCCTGGAAACTCTGTGAAAGCGTCAGTTCAACGTAGCTTATTAGCCTGAAAGCTTCATGGAATAACCTTAGCCTGGAAAGCAGTACGCTTGGGATTTCTTGCATTGTGATTCATGGGGCAATTGTTTCATTGCTTGTACCTGGGACTCTGGTTTGAACTTTGCCAATAGGATTATGTCTCCTGCTTTTACCTGAAGATCTTTGGAACTGTATCCTGCATTTAACCTTAATCTCTGGGACTTTGCAATGCTTATTCTTTATTTTGACTTGGATATTTTCCTCAATAAACTATAAAACTACAGCTCTTGTGTAGTGGTGTTTAGAAGCAAGGTGAAGCCTACTCTGAGTTGCAACAGCCTGCAACAAAGAACTGGTGGGATCACAAGCCAGAAAAGGTTATAGAGAATGAACACGCCAAACTCCTCTGGGACTTCCGGATTCAGATAGACAGAGTTTTGGAGCATAATGCTCCTGACCTCACAATCATGTTAAAAACACAAAGTATGGATTGTTGATGTTGCAATCCCAGGTGACAGCAGGATTGAAGAGAAACAACTGGAAAAGCTGACACGATATGAGGATTTAAAGATAGAACTGCAAAGACTCTGGCACAAGCCAGTCAAGGTGGTCCCAGTGGTGATCGGCACACTGGGTGCAGTGCCTAAAGACCTTGGCCTGCACTTAAACACAATCGGAGCTGACAAAATTACCATCTGCCAGCTGCAGAAGGCCACCTTACTTGGGATCTGCATACATTATTCACCGATACATCACACTGTCCTAGACACTTGAGAGTGTCCGACGTGTGATCCAATACAACAGCCAGCAGGAGTGATCTTGTTTGCTGTGGAATAATAATAATACTGTAAAAACACAATCCAGAACAGAAGAGAAAACTGGCAAAAGAAGGCTCTCTATGGACAGTTCCTGGGAAAAATTGAGAGCCAAATTGACAAAGAAAAAACATGGCTGTGGATCACAAATGGAACTCTGAAAAAGGAGACAAAGGAGGGCCTGATTCTGGCAGCCCAAGAACAAGCCATTCGAACCAATGCCATCAAGACAGAATTGAAAAGTCGACAACAGATCCCAAAAGTAGACTCTGCAAGGAAGCAGATGAAACAATAGATCCCATCGTAAGCTGCTCCAAGATCGCGCAGACAGACTCCAAGCAGAGGCATAACACCGTTGCCAGGGGTGATTGGCACACTGGGTGCAGTACCTAAAGACCTTGGCCTGCACTTAAACACAATCACCACTGACAAGATCATCATCTGCCAGCTGCAGAAGGCTATCTTATTGTGTTTCAAATAATAATAATAATAATAATAATAATAATAATAATAATAATAATAATCTTTATTTGTACCCCACCACCATCTTCCCAATGGGCACTCAGGGCAGCTAACATGAGGCCAAGCCCAAAAATACAATACAGCAAAATAAAATACAAGGCAAAAAAATCATAATAAAATACATACAATAACAAAATAAAATAAACAATGCAAAATAACATAATGGAAAGTCGGAGACAATAGGGACTCCTGAGTCACTGAAGAATCCCATTGGTGCCTTATGGGTCACCCAAGAATTCCATTGGTGACTCCTGAGTCACTGAAGAATCCCATTGGTGCCTTATGGGTCACCCAAGAATTCCATTGGTGACTCCTGGATCACTGAAGAATCCCATTGGTGGCTCATGGATCACCCAAGAATCCCATTGGTGACTCCTGAGTCACTGAAGAATCCCATTGGTGCCTTATGGGTCACCCAAGAATTCCATTGGTGACTCCTGAGTCACTGAAGAATCTCATTGGTGCCTTATGGGTCACCCAGAACCCCACTGGTGACTTCTGGATCACTAAAGAAAACCATTGGTGCCTCATGGGTCACTGAAGAATCCCATTGGTACCTTATGGGTCACCCAGAACCCCATTGGTGACTCCTGGGTCACTGAAGAAAACCATTGCTGTCTCATGGGTCACCCAAGAATCCCATTGGCGACTCCTGGGTCACCCAAGAATCCCATTGGTGCCTCATGGGTCACCCAAGAATCCCATTGGTGACTCCCGGGTCACTGAAGAAAACCATTGGTGCCCTCTGGGTTGCCTTGCCCATCAGCAAGGGGTCTTGATACCAACAAAGCCGGAGATTAAATGTAGGCCCTATACTGATGTGGCTCCACTTTTAGTGGCAAACTTTTGGGGTCCCAGAGTTTTTTGCCTGCTTGGCTTCACGTCCCATGATTTTGAACACACCACAAATGCACGATTTCCTCTCTCGCATCCAAACAAAACCAAGTCAGCTTTGACTCTGCAAAATGTCGATGAATTCTTCAGAGTAAATCAGCCCTGTCAGGCTGATGTGGAACCGTCACCTCCTTGTGACATAATATAATATGAAATGATATTGAACAACATGCGTTTGGCACTAAATTGTTAGCGGGTTTTAGCTTTGACAGCAGCAAGTTTATTGCTTTAATCCCAAGGTCTTTTAACCCTCTTTGACATAAATTGAGGTTGGCTTTTGTGGAAGGGGGGAAAAAAATCCTCGACTTCACTCGCTCTCCTTTTACCTAAAACTGCTTTTAACAATTTATGTTCATACATCAGACACTCATTTTGAGTGACAAAAAGAGAGAAAAGAGAGAGGGAGATCTATTAGAATAGAAGGAAAAAAGGGTCAACTTGGGTTAAGTAATAGATGTCTGTCTTGGAAGACATGTCGCAGCTTTTTCTCCGGGTGACTACAAATTTCGGGTAACAGAAATGTATTCCGGTGGCAAAATACAAGCTGGGAATAAGGAAAGATGGAGATTGTAGGGATGGCTTCTTCTCATATTCCATTTCATTCAGTTTCAATAGATGTCCACTCTCATGTTTTGGTTTCGGTCACTAATAAGAGACAGAAATATGATGCTTTTAAATCCAGTGCCAATCCCAAGAATAGAATCATAGAATCCTAGAGTTGGAAGAGACCTCGAGGACCATCCAGTCCGACCCCTTTCTGCCAAGAAGCAGGAAAATCACATTCAAAGCACCCCCAACAGAAGGCCATCCAGCTTCTGCTTAAAAGCCTCCAAAGAAGGAGCCTCCACCACACTCTGTGGCAGAGAGTTCCACTGCTGAACAGCTCTCACAGTCAGGAAGTTCTTCCTCATGTTCAGGTGGAATCTCCTTTCTTGTAGTTTGAAGCCATTGTTCTGCGTCCTAGTCTCAGAAAAAAGCTTGCTCCCTCCTTCCTATGACTTCCTCTCATGTATTTATACATGGCTATCATGTCTCCTCTCAGCCTTCTCTTCTTCAGGCTAAACATGCCCAGCTCTTTAAGCCGCTCCTCATAGGGCTTGTTCTCCAGACCCCCCTTGATCCTTTGAGTCGCCCCCCTCTGGACACATTCCAGCTTGTCAATATCTCTCTTGAATTGTGGTGCCCAGAATTGGA
>NW_026847993.1:43358664-43385778 GCF_025583915.1 Anolis sagrei ordinatus
ACCTGGGGATCACAACCAGACACAATGAAGGCATCTGCCCTTGAACTTTGCTACTCTGCTGCTGAGTACTCATGCCCAGTGTGGAACAAATTTCACCATGCTAAAACAGTATATGTGGCTCTTAATGAGACATACCGCATTATCACGAGGAGTCTGCACCCTACACCACTGGAGAAGTCACACTGTTTAGCTGGTATTGCACCACCTGACATCCGCCAGGAAGTAGCAGCCAATAGTGAAAGAACCAAGGCAGAGGCATCTCCAGCTCATCCCCTGTTTGGGTATCAGTCAGCATGTCAATGACTTAAATCAAGAAATAGTTTTCTAAGATCTACAGAGACACTCGCTGGAACACCTCAGAGGACCTCCTTGTGGCCACACCAGAGGCACTCCAAGTGGCCAGATACTGGTCAAAGGACATTTCATCAACTACCAAGTTTGCAAACTTTGTGTTTTGTTTGTTTGTTAAAAATACAATACAACTGTTTGGCTTGTTCCTGACACGATAAATAAATTGCTAATTTGCACCATACCACGATATTATTAGTAATATTACATGTAATGATGATTTCCCCGATGAGTCCTGAACCAGCAACAGTCAGTAATCAAAAAAACCCAGGATCAATATAATTCAGACAACAACAACAATAATGTGGTCTTAGCCGTTCCTAGGTCATTTTCCGATTCAAGTTTGTCTGATTATGCTGAGGCTCCAAAAGCTTGCTTGAAGAACCAAGTTTTCAGTTTTTTTCGAAAGAGATTGAAAGTTGGGCTCAAAGCCAACCTTAAAAACTGTGGCATAGACATTGAGAACTGGGAAGTCCTGGCCCCTGAGTGCTCTAACTGGAGGTCAGCTGTGACCAGCAGTGCTGTAGAATTTGAGGAGGCACAAATGGAGGGTGAAAGAGAGAAACGTGCCAAGAGGAAGGCACATCAAGCCAACCCAGACCGGGATCACCTTCCACCTGGAAACCGATGCCCTCACTGCGGGAGAAGATGTAGATCAAGAATAGTGCTCCACAGTCACCTACGGACCCACCGCCAGGAAGCTACACTTGGGGGACCATCATCCTCGGACAATGAGGGATCACTTAAGTAAGTAAGTAAAGAAAGCCAACCTTAAAAACTGTGGCTTAGGCACCGAGAACTGTAAATCCCTGGCCATTGAGCATTCTAACTGGAGGTCAGCTGTGACCAGCAGTGCTGTAGAATTTGAAGAGGCACGAATGGAGGGTGAAAGAGAGAAATGTGCCAAGAGGAAGGCACGTCAAGCCAACCCAGACCGGGATCACCTTCCATCTGGAAACCAATGCCCTCACTGCGGGAGAACATGCAGATCAAGAATAGGGCTCCACAGTCACCTATGGACCCACCACCAGAACACTGATCCTGGAAGACTATCCTACTCGGCCATTGAGTAAGTAAAGCCAACCTTAAAAACTGTGGCTTAGGCACCGAGAACTGTAAATCCCTGGCCATTGAGCATTCTAACTGGAGGTCAGCTGTGACCAGCAGTGCTGTAGAATTTGAAGAGGCCCAAATGGAGGGCGAAAGGGAGAAATGTTCCAAGAGGAAGGTGTGTCAATTCTGACCAGGATCGCTTTCCACCTGGAAACCAATGCTACCCTTCAAGAAATATTACATGGAATAAACATGTGGAGTGTGGAAGGATGTGTTTGTTTTTAAAGGGAAGCCCTTTTTCCAAGGCAGTGTTGGTTTAGCGTCGAGGGAAATGCGGGATCCTTTCATTTTGAAGAATTAATTAATCTGAGGGTGATCCCTCCCTTAAGTTCTCCCTCCCTGAACTTAATCCCAGCAGAAGATCTTGACATCTCTCCTGCAGACGGTACATCTTAATGCAAATATTGTGTCTGATGAATTTCACTTGGGTTTTCAGCATTGCTGTTGCACTTCAGTGGCTTTTAACCAGGAATCGGCAAAGACGTGCTCACTGCACTCTGTGGTTAACTTTCACTTACAAGCCTGTCAGATCACCCTCCTTTGTTTGTATTGTTTCTGCACCATGGATGGAAACATTTGCAAGGGGGAAGTGTACCTGGGGATTGCTCCAATGTGTAAAGCATATTGCTGCTCTGGATCGAGTGCAAGTAATCCTCTTCGTTGTGGCTTCCTGCTTGTACTCCCCAGGTACATTCCCGGGAAGTGGTGCTGAATATATAGGCCACTGTGGGTTGGTGTCTGCTGAAACACGACACCAGCCACATAAAGGGTTGCTACAGAGCCCTGCAAACAGGGTTGTAAATCCTGGCACGTTTCGTCATAGAATCATAGAATCAAAGAGTTGGAAGAGACCTCATGGGCCATCCAGTCCACTCCCATTCTGCCAAGAAGCAGGAATATTGCATTCAAATCACCCCTGACAGATGGCCATCCAGCCTCTGTTTAAAAGCTTACAAAGAAGGAGCCTCCACCACACTCCGGGGCAGAGAGTTCCACTGCTGAACGGCTCTCACAGTCAGGAAGTTCTTCCTCATCTTCAGATGGAATCTCCTCTCTTGTAGTTTGAAGCCATTGTTCCACTGCGTCCTAGTCTCCAAGGAAGCAGAAAACAAGCTTGCTCCCTCCTCCCTGTGGCTTCCTCTCACATATTTATACATGGCTATCATCTCTCCTCTCAGCCTTCTCTTCTTCAGGCTAAACATGCCCAGCTCCTTAAGCCGCTCCTCATAGGGCTTGTTCTCCAGACCCTTGATCATTTTAGTCGCCCTCCTCTGGACACATTACAGCTTGTCAATATCTCTCTTGAATTGTGGTGCCCAGAATTGGACACAATATTCCAGGTGTGGTCTAACCAAAGCAGAATAGAGGGGTAGCATGACTTCCCTGGATCTAGACACTATGCTCCTATTGATGCAGGCCAAAATCCCATTGGCTTTTTTTGCCGCCACATCACATTGTTGGCTCATGTTTAACTTGTTGTCCACGAGGACTCCAAGATCTTTTTCACACGTCCTGCTCTCAAGCCAGGCATTGTCCCCCATTCTGTATCTTTGCATTTCGTTTTTCCTATCAAAGTGGAGTATCTTGCATTTGTCACTGTTGAACTTCATTTTGAACTTCGTCATTGCATGGTAAATGAGACCATTTACGTGTTTTGTCCTCCAATGTGAGCCATGGAGACTTCTACCTTTCTGTAAATCATCTATCGGACAGATGGTAAACTATTTAACCTCAGCAGACTAAAAGCCAAAACCAAGGTTGCAGCAATATCTGTTATAGAACTCCAGTATGCTGATGACAACATCATCTGTGCGCATTCAGAAGAAAACCTGCAAGCCACTCTAAACACTTTCGCAGAAGCATACGAGAAGCTCAGCATGTCATTAAATATCGAGAAAACCAAAGTGCTCTTCCAGTAGTCACCAGCCAATCTCTCTCCAATGACAGAGATACAGCTTAACGGTGTCACATTAGAAAATATTGATCATTTCCGCTCCCTTGGCAGCCACCTCTCCACCAAAGTCAACATTGACACTGAAATACAACACCGCCTGAGCTCTGCGAGTGCAGCATTTTTCCGAATGAAGCAGAGAGTGTTTGAGGACCGGGACATCCGTAGGGATACCAAGGTACTTGTTTATAAAGCTATTACTATATGCCTGTGAGACGTGGACTGTCTACAGATGTCACATGCAACTCCTGGAACGATTCCATCAGCGCTGCCTCTGGAAAATCCTGCAAATCTCCCGGGAAGACAAGCATAGAAACTAGGCTTGGGTAACAACGGAAAAATTTGGTTCTAAACTCGTTTCATTTGTAGGGGGCGATGGTGTTTCGTTTTTTTTTTTTTGGACTTCTGAAATTGTCCTTTTCAAAATTTTGAAATTTACTAAATTTCGTAAATTTCGAATTGATTTGTTAATGGTGGACGCGATTGCGCAATATGCTAAAAAACCTCCAAATGGGACAGGGGGAACTTCTGAAGCTTCCCTCTCCCTCTGTTGTTGACTGTTGGTGTGATAAAACAAACAACAACTATATTATATTATATCATATTATTATAATATTATTATACTATATTGTTGTATATTATATTATAATATTATTATATTATATTATTGTATATTATATAATATATATATTATATTATATTATTATATTATATTATTATAATATATTGTATTATATATTATATATTATTATATTATATTACGAAAATAATTACGAAATAATTACGAAAATTGGAAAAATTGTTTCGATTCTTAATTACTCCTCACACTATTCCTGCATGGCTCAATACTGGATCGTAAGCTAATTTAAATACGAATTAATAACAAATTACGAAATTAATGAACGAAACTGCCCAAGCCTAATGGAAACGTCAATCTGCTAGAAGAGGCAAAGACCGCCAGCATTGAAGCGATGGTCCTCCGCCATCAACTCCACTGGACCGGCCATGTTTTCTGGATGCCCGGCCACCATCTCCCAAAGCAGTTGCTCTACTCCGAACTCAAGAACAGAAAACAGAATGTTGGTGTACAGGAAAAGAGATTTAAAGATGGGCTCAAAGCCAACCTTAAAAACTCTGGCATAGACACTGAAAACTGGGAAGCCCTGGCCCTTGAGAGCTCCAGCTGGAGGTCAGCTGTGACCAGCAGTGCTGTAGAATTTGAAGAGGCACGGATGGAGAGCGAAAGAGAGAAATATGTCAAGAGAAGGCATGTCAAGCCAACCCTGACCGGTACCACCTTCTGCCTGGAAACGATGCCCTCACTGCGGGAGAACATGCAGGCCATGAATAGGGCTTCACAGTCACCTACGGACCCACCGCCAGGACACCGATCTTGGAAGACAATCCTACTTGGACAATGAGGGATCGTCTAAGTAAGTAAGTAAAGTATATCCTAGGGACCTTCCACACAGCCCTATATCCCATAATAACAAGGCAGAAAATCCCACAATATTTGCTTTGAACTGGGTTTTCTGTGTCCACATATTCCCACTTGACACACAAGGGTACCTGGCTCAGGTGGCACTTCCTATGTGATAGCACACAATGGGTACTCCCTTCAACTTCAAGAGCACCACGGAACTGAAAAGAGCCACATCATCTAATGTAGTGGTTCTCCACCTTCCTAATGCCACGGCCCCTTAATACAGTTCCTCATGTTGTGGTGACCCCCAACCATAAATTTATTTTCATTGCTACTTTATAACTGTAAGCAGATGACTTCCTAGTAATGGAATTCCCAAACCTGGGTGAACACTGCTCTGAGAAGACTTGTAAACAATTGGACTTTCTATCTCTGAAGTGTGATGCATGTGAAGATGTCTTCCGTAAAGACCACTTTGCATGTGACCGGCACAAGTGTTCTTGTGCATACAGTTTATTTATTTATTTACTTCATTTCTATACTGCTCTTCTCAGCCCTTAGGCGACATACAAAAAGGATGTGCAGGTTCCAGTCTGTCCCCTGTGTAACACTCCCATTCCAGTTAGAAAGGGGGAGAGGCCAGATACTGTGGTCACTGCTCCTATGGACCGAGACTGTAAACAGGATTCTACCAAACAGAAGCAAAAGATCTTCACCATCAAGTCCTTCAACCCAGGCTGCAAAAAGAAAGAGATGATGAAGCTGGTTTGCAACCAGTGTTACCAGAACTTCTGCCTCAAGCACAGGCACCCAATGGACCATGGTTGCCAAGGACAAAGCCATATGTAATGAATCCCTTGCCTTAGCAGGCTAGCTTAGGCCTAAGGAAGTGGGTCTGGCGAAGCCACGCCGTCCATTGTGGAGTAGGGAAACAGGGAGAAGCCATATTAGGTTAGGTTTGCCTTGAGGGGGCGTGTTCTAGTCTAGGAGGGAAAATCAGAGGGCTGGGATTGGCTAGGAAGATGGGGGTGGATCCGAAGTGGTCTGAAGGAAAAAGTGTCTTTTAAACTGAGGCTTGAGGTCCCAGTTTGCCAGCTGGAGTTTGGAACAGGTAGAGAGAAGAAGTGTGGGTGTTAGCGAGAGCAGTTTGGGTTTTGAAGAAGAAGTTTGGGTCAGTCTTTTTGGGTAGTATTCAGAATAGCTAGCGAGAATATAGCTAGAATACTGTGTGGAGCCTAACCCCGTTAGTGGTCTGTTCAATTCCTAAGGAAGTCTAGTTCAGGGCTTTTTGGCTAAATTCCTAAGGGGGTTTTTGGGGAGTTACTTTCAGAGATTCATTTCCTGAAGTAATTTTCTGTGGTGGAACTTTTAAAGACTTGTAACCCGTAAGTTTTTAAGATCTTTACTCTAACGCAACCACAAGCTTTTTATGCCAGTATTTTACTGAAACCATTAAGCTTTTGTACCTGAATATTTCAAGCCTGTTCAATAAACATTCTTGTTATTTTTATCAACTTATACCAGCCTCAGTGTGAATACCTTTGTGGTCAAAGTATTATTCAAGCCAGCTTTTAACAGCCTCTAAGAAAACTATGGTGACACAGAGTGTGTTACTGAACAACCTCTCAATAATACCTCAGCCTGTTTATTATTAATAGGTGGTAGTGGATATCTTTTGAAGAATCATTTTGAGTCTCTCAGTTCCAGTGGTTCCCAGTTCCTAGCTTTTACATATACAGTTGGTTCAGCAACTATACTCCCTCTATCTTTTGGTGAGCTAGTAGTGGTGGTGTTATCGTTATACCGTGCCATTTCCAAAGCAGGATATACAGCTTTAATGAGATCATTGCAATCCCAGAAGATGGTTCTGGACTACCAAGTTCTGCAAAATAAGTACCAAACAAAATGCTGATGCCCAACAACCGAAATCGAAAACTACCTCACCTTGTTGATTGCAGTTGATGTATTTTTAAAAAATGTCTACACGTTTTCTATGCTACTTTTGCACCTGTATTTTCTTCTCAGTAAAATGGTTTCTTTAAAAAAATCTACTAGGGCTGGGCAACCACGGAAAAATTTGTTTCTAAACTCGATTAGWTTTTAGGGGGTTTTTGCGTTTCGTTTTTTAAAAGAATTCTGAAATTTTCCTTTAAAAAAGTTCGAAATATACGAAATTTCATAAAATTACGAAACAATTACGAATTGATTTCGAAACAATTACGAATCGATTCGTAATGGCGGACGCGATTGCGCACTATGCTAAAAAAMCCTCCAAATGGGACAGGGGGAACTTCTGAAGCTTCCCTCTCCCTCTGTTGTTGACTGTTGGTGTGATAATTTATTTTTTAACCCTAAAACTTGCACCAGACATATGGAAATAATTACAAAACAATAATGAAACGATTTCGAAACAATAACGAAACGATGTCGAAACAATTACGAAATAAATTGAAAAATTTGTTTCGATTTTTAATTACTCCTGCATGGTTCAATATCGGATTGTAAGCTAAATTAAATATGAATTAATAACGAATTATGAAATTAACGAACGAAACCGCCCAGCCCTAATACCTACAATCCAGATCGTTAGAATTTGGGGTGTCCTACACCATCACATTTGGAGTACCGGGCTTTCTTTAGCCAGTAAGGTCACATCTACACTGCTGTACAAAATCCAGATTATCTGCTTTGAACTGATCTAGCCTATGAGGCCTGGGATATTGGACTTTATTGCAGTGCTACAGATCTGCATTGTCCCCAAATCACACAAGTGCTGCTTTGGGGGAGGGGGTTAAAATGCAACGAAACAAGGAAGGTTCAGAAAATCTGTTGAAGAGAAATGGAGATTTGCAGAAGAAGGTCTACATGCTCAGAAAGGCACATGAATGGCAAAACACATTTTCTTTACTTAAACAGACGCCCTAACAACTTCCAGTGTACTAAATAAATTAGTACCTTTTCACATATGATTTATGAGAGCTTGCTTCAAAATGTCCCACAGATTTCTATTTTATTTTTTATTTTCCCAAAGCCAAACAAATTCCTCCGATTTGGGCAACACATCCTGCCATTGCCCTGGCCCTAACATACACCGCAACGCTCATTAGGGTGATCATTTGAAATCTTTGAAGAAGCTTCAAAAATGATGAACCCAACATGGAGGAAGGCTGCACAAATGACATGGCGAGGCAGCCGGGAGACCCAACGGGGAAACGGAGTGGAGAGCGTCTCTTTTGAAAGGGAAGCCACCCCAGAGGCATAATTACAAGCAGTAGATTTATGAAGTGGCAATGGAAAAGGAGGCCTGGAATCTCCAGTTCTGGATGGTCAGAGAGAGAAAGCAAGACGGAGAGGGAGAGAGGAAGGGCCTCCACTCCCATTAAAATGGCACGCCAGAACGTTCCATGGTCTTACAAGCAACGGGTATTAATTTATGTCACTGTGATTAATAACAGTTGTTACTCAACAGTAGATGCTGATAAACTATCATGTTTGTAATTGCAAGCACAGAGAGATATCCCAACTAAAATAATACAAATAATAAAATATTCTAACCTATATTTTTACACACTCTCTTTCACTCACACACATATACACAGACACTAAGATGATATATAGTGTATATATTCATCACAGCAGCGTTTCAAAGGTCTACAGTTGATATTAACATTTAAAGATTAAGAATAGTAGAATATATGAGTTTGAACTCAGACAAGTCTTGGGATGGACCGACCTTTTCTCTTTTCTGTTCTCTTCCCCTCATTTTGTCGCAAAGCTTTTTGATTTGTCCAGAGTCATTTTGGCCTGTCTACTGTGTGTCCTGTCACTCTGCCTTTCCTTGAGAACGTTCCTCTATTTTTTGTTTTGAATTGTCGTGCTAAAGCTAAACAGAAATACACCAGGGTCACAGGGACATAAGAGTACAGGAAACTGCCTCATGCTGTAGTCCAGGGTTTCTCAACCTGGGGGTTGGGGACCCCTGTGGGGGTCACGAGGGTGTATCAGAGGGGTCATAGAATCATAGAATCATAGAATCAAAGAGTTGGAAGAGACCTCGTGGGCCATCCAGTCCAACCCCATTCCTGCCAAGAAGCAGGAATATTGCATTCAAATCACCCCTGACAGATGGCCATCCAGACTCTGTTTAAAAGCTTCCAAAGAAGGAGCCTCTACCACACTCCGGGGCAGAGAGTTCCACTGCTGAACGGCTCTCACAGTCAGGAAGTTCTTCCTCATGTTCAGGTGGAATCTCCATTCTTGTAGTTTGAAGCCATTGTTTCATGTCCTAGTCTCCAAGGAAGGAGAAAGCAAGCTTGCTCCCTCCTCCCTGTGGCTTCCTCTCACATATTTATACATGGCTATCATATCTCCTCTCAGCCTTCTCTTCTTCAGGCTAAACATGCCCAGCTCCTTAAGCCGTTCCTCATAGGGCTTGTTCTCCAGACCCTTCATCATTTTAGTCGCCCTCCTCTGGGCACATTCCAGCTTCTCAAGATCTCTCTTGAATTGTGGTGCCCAGAATTGGACACAATATTCCAGGTGTGGTCTAACCAAAGCGGAATAGAGCATGGGGAGCAGGACTACCTTAGATCTAGACACTATGCTCCTATTGATGCAGGCCAAAATCCCATTGGCTTTTTTTGCCACCACATCACATTGTTGGCTTATGTTTAACTTGTTGTCCACGAGGACTCCAAGATCTTTTTCACACGTACTGCACTTGCGCCAGGCGTCCCCCATTTTGTATCTTTGCATTTCGTTTTTCCTGCCAAAGTGGAGTATCTTGCATTTGTCACTGTTGAACTTCATTTTGTTAGTTTTGGCCCATCATCTCTCTAATCTGTCAAGACCGTTTTGAATCCTGCTCCTGTCCTCTGGACTATTGGCTATCCCTCCCAATTTGGTGTCATCTGTAAACTTGATGATCATGCCTTCTAGCCCTTCATCTAAGTCATTAATAAAGATGTTGAACAGGACCGGTCCCAGGACGGAACCCTGCGGCACTCCACTCATCACTTCTTTCCAAGAGGAATCATTGGTGGTCGCCAAAGACCATTAGAAAACACAGTATTTTCTGTTGGTCATCTGAGTTCTGTGTGGAAAGTTAGGTCCAATTCTATCGTTGGTGGGGTTCAGAATGCTCTTTGATTGTAAGTGAACTATAAGTGAACTATAAATCCCAGCAACTATATCTCCCACATGCCAAGGTCTGTTTTCCTCCAGACTCCACCAGTGTTCACATTTGGGCATATTGAGTATCCGTGCCAAGTTTGGTCCAGATCCATCATTGTTTGAGTCCACAGTGCTCTCTGGATATAGGTGAACTACAACTCCAAAACTCAAGGTCAATGCCCACCAAACCCTTCTAGTATTTTCTGTTGGTCATGGGAGTTGTGTATGCCAAGTTTGGTTCCATTTCATTGTTGGTGGAGTTCAGAATGCTCTTTGATTGTGGGTGGACTATCAATTCCAGCAACTACAACTCCCAAAATCAATTTGCCTGAACCCCACCAGTATTCAAATCTGGTCGTATTGGGTATTTGTGACAAATTTGGTCCAGTGAGTGAAGATATTTACTGCATATCAGATATTTACATTATGATTCATAACAGTAGCAAAATCACAGTTGTGAAGTAGTAACAAAAAATAATTTCATGGTTGGGTGTAAGCTCACAGCAGCCGCTCCCAATAACGACACAGGACGCCAATCCGTAATCAATCAGGAACTTTTACTGCTGGACATTCATACACGAAGAAAGCCAGGATTGGCCTGCAGCCGCAGTTTAACCCTTATATACCCTCCCTCACAATTGAATTCCCCTTTCCCGCCGGCCGAGAATCCCGCGCAATATTCCCCGCCAAATGCCAACTGCTTCCCCCCAAGGCCACCAGCTGCACATCCTTATCAGCACTCCATGTCAGGATTCTGGTTTTTTGCGCCAAGACTCAAGGCCTGGAAACCGGTTCCTGACAGTTGGGGGTCACCACAACATGAGGAACTGTATTAAGGGGGGGGGGGGCTTTAGGAAGGTTGATAAACACTGCTGTAGTCAAATTTAAGACTAGGACCGCGGATAACAGGGTCCGTGCCCGGTGAGCTCAGGCTAACTATTGCACAATTAAAGAAATAAGGTGGGGTCTGTTTCACTAAATGATGCTTGACCTTGTAATCTGTGGGCAACCCCCATTGCTTCTGCTGGTGGGAGTCAAGGAGGCATGGAAGAATCTGTCCTGGAGTCTGTCTTTCTGCAGGCAAAGAAAACAACGAAAGGGGGAAACGGTGAGAGAAAAGCAACGTTATCAGTATATATATATACACACACACCTCTGAAAGCGAATTAGCCGGCACAGATTTGATAAAGCTTATAAACCCTCTGGAGCAGCCGTGACAGTTTGCTGGCTGGGGTTTTGTCTTCTGCCAGTTACTCCTTGCTAGTGGCACTCTTTATTTATGCTTCAGTACCATGTTATCCTCTGGGCTTCAAACAGAAGGGACCTGTCTGTAAGTGTTTTGGATGTGGTGTGAGAAAGCCCGAGCGCGGGAAAGCGCATGCAACAGTGCCCAAGATCCATTTCCGTCAGCTTCGCTTCTTTGCAAGCCAGCAGACCCCCCCCCATCCTTCATTGCCTTGCCTGCTGAGCCTGGCTTGAGGTGCTGCATGTCGCTGGCTTCCACTAGAGAGTGTCAAAGAGTTATTGGGAGGAGGGGGAGGAGGAGGAAGGGATACAGGGATGGAGTGTGTAATTGAGAATGAGTGAGTGGCAAGGTAGTGTCCTCTCAAATTTCTCGCTGTGTACTCAACTGGATTTGGACTATTTCTCACCGGAGAGGTTGGACTGGTGGACTTATTATGGCAAAATACCCCCAAAGTACTAGATACAGTCTGCTGTTGGAAGCTAAGAAGGGTCAGCCCTGGTTTGTACTTGGACAGGAGACAGCCAACCAATATCAGGTGTCATTGGCTAGAACACTATGTATTTATTTATTTACTTATTTATTTACAGTATTTATATTCCGCCCTTCTCACCCCGCAGGTGTCTCAGGGAGTATTAAAATGTACATATGCATGACAAACATTCAATGTCACAGACACACAACATATATAGACAGACACACAGAGGCTATTTATCATTCCAACTTTTTCATGAGGAGATTCTGGCCACCAGGGGAGCTGTCACCATCCATTAGTAACACTGATGAAGTACTTCCTCATTCTTTGCATGATTGCTGGAGATTTTTATGGGATCGTAAATTAGCTTCCCCACATAAGCGGTACCTAAATTTCCTACTTGACAGGTGCAACTGTATTTCGGGCTGCAAAGGTCAACAGCAAGCTACACACATTAGTTGGAAGCTCACTCCGACCTGGGCTGGCTTCAAACTCATGGCCTTTTGGTCAGTATTGATCTTAATGCAGTTGACTTCAAGCCAGCCTCGCCACAGTCCCAGTAACACGACTTTGGTTCCTGGGTTGTAAATGTCATTTCCCAAATTGGTCATAGCATAAAAACATGGAAAAGGTGTATGAAATTGTCAAAACTTTATTTTTGTGGGACTGACATCCTGCTGCACATTTTGCTCTAGTTTTCCAATGAAAACCTCATTTAGTCTCAACCAATTCAACACACATTTATCAAATGTTGCTATGTAGCGTAATTCAAAGGAAGGAACTGCTAAAACATCTCTGAGCATCCCTGGTCTTTAAAACTCCTATGAAATTCATGATGTTGCCATCACTTGTGGCCACATATACAGATTGGCCCCCTCCCTTTTAACATTCCGTAAAAAAGTCAAAACTTGGTCCAGTCTGTTGATCTGGAAAATAAAGTAACGAGAAAGTGTTGGTTTCTAATATATGTAATGTCTTGATGCTTGTGGGTCAACAGTATTTCTTGCTGTTTCTTTGTCAGTGTTGATGTGGAGAGTGTCTGGTTTGCTCACCCTGGAACATGCAACATATCATTGTCCTTCTTTAGGGGTCCCTTTCAAATCTATGATACTATATCTCTCTCTGTGTGTGAATCATATCTATCTATTAGGGCTGTCCAACCACGGAAAAATTTGTTTCTAAAATCGATTCGTTTTTTGGGGGGTTTTGCATTTCGATTTTTAAAAGAATTCCGAAATTTTTCTTTTAAAAAGTTCGATATTTACAAAATTTCGTAAATTACAAAACAATTACGAAACAATTACGAATCGATTCATTAATGGCGGACACGATTGTGCAATACGCTAAAAAACCCTCCAAATGGGACAGGGGGAACTTCTGAAGCTTCCCTCTCCCTCTGTTGTTGACTGTTGGTGTGATATTTATAATTTTTTTTCACTGATTAAACAAACAACAACTATAAAACTTGCCCCAGACATGCGGAAATAATAACGAAACGATTTCAAAACGATAACGAAACGAATACATAACGAATTCGAAACAATTACGAAACGAATTTAAAAATTCGTTTCGTTTTTTAGTTGCTCCTGAATGGTTCATTATCGCTTCGTTATAAAAAAAATAACGAATTTTTAACGAATTACGAAATTACGAAATGAAACCGCCCAGCCCTACTATCTATCTATCTATCTATCTTTCTATATCTATGGCTGGATGGCTCTTTGTCAGGAGGACTTTGATTACGTTTTCTTGCCCTGATGAAGGGAGTTGGACTGGATGGCCTTAAGTATTTTCTGTTGGTCATGGGGGTTCTGTGTGGGAAGTTTGCCCTGATTCTGTGGTTCAGAATGCTCTTTGATTGTAGGTGAACTGTGAATCCCAGTGACTACAACTCCCAAATGTCAAGGTCTATTTCCCCCAAACTCCGTGTTCATATTTGGGCGTATTGAGTGCTTGTGCCAAGTTTGGTCCAGATCCATCATTGTTTGAGTCCACAGTGCTCTCTGGATGTAGGTGAACTACAACTCCCAAACTCAAGGTCAATGCCCACCAAACCTTTCCAATATTTTCTGTTGGTCCTGGGAGTTCTGTGTGCCAAGTTTGGTTCAATTCCATCATTGATGGAGTTCAGAATGCTCTTTGATTGTAGGTGAACTATAAATCCCAGCAAACTACAACTCCCAAATGACAAAATCATAATTTTTTGAGTGATGGTCACGCCTTGTGTTGTGAGACGTTTTGTTGCCAAGGAAAAATTTGGTTCTAAACTCGTTTTGTTTTTAGGGGTCCATTGGATTTCATTTTTTTAAAATAATTCCGAAATTTTCCTTTAAAAAATTTCGAAATTTACGAAATTTCGTAAAATTACGAATCGATTCGTTAATGGCGGACGAGATTGCGCAATATGCTAAAAAAACCTCCAAATGGGACAGGGGGAACTTCTGAAGCTTCCCTCTCCCTCTGTTGTTGACTGTTGGTGTGATAAAACAAACAACAACTATAAAACTTGCACCAGACATGCGAAAATAATTACAAAATAATTACGAAATAATTTCAAATAATTACGAAATAAATTGAAAAAATTGTTTCGAATCTTTATTACTCCTCACACAATTCCTGCATGGCTCAATATTGGATCGTAAGCTAATTTAAATACGAATTAATAACAAATTACGAAATTAACGAACGAAACCGCCCAAGCCTATATATATATATATATATATATATATATATATATATATATATATATATACACACACATACATTTATGGTATCCGGGCATCGAATTGTTGCTAACTGTAAACTGCCTTGGGTTGCCTTTGTATACCACCTTTCTCAGGCTGAGAAAGGTGGTATACAAATATGATAAACAAATTTATTTATTTATTTATTTATCTATCATGTCAGATGCAAATTGAGGGTACAGTTATAAGTGTTTTAAAAAAACGGTTACCCCAAACTGAAGCAAACAGGAAGAACCGAGAGTCTTTAGTATCAACCCGACATGACGTTTTGCCTGGATTAGTATGTTTGCTCTCTAATCTCTGCCCTTCACTTGCCAATCGACATTTGCTAGTTTTACTTCCTTGCTTTTTCAAACCCTTGGCTCTTCTGCCATTCCCACGGTGGCACTCCAAAATAATTGTTTTCTTTCTTCTGTGTGGAAATCATTTTAAATATTTGAAGAAAGCTATTCCGGCCTTCAAATTAATATTTTTCCTTTGGGGCGCAAAGCTCCAGATACTTCTGCATCTACTCCTGAACAATGGCGGCTGGAATTTCAGATCTCTCACCTGTGAGTCGTGCCACACTTCATTGGAATCACAGAAAGAGAAAAGGGAAGGGAAGGGGGGGCTCGTCTTACGCCATCCATTAGCAGATCCTCTGAACTGGAGTGAAGATGTATATGCATAAGTAGGGAAAGTGAAAAATGGTGTTAAGTAGTCAGCAAGTCTCCAAGGGGAGATCTGGACAAGGAGCTGCAGTAATGCCATTAGATGGGGATCATTATGAGAAGAGCGGGTGGAGGAGGAAGGAAGGAGGAAATAACGGAAGATCAAGTCTAATTCTGATAATGGAAATGCATAGGATTATCATTTCCTTTAAAATTTGGGATTAAATTATAATAACGATTAAAACTGGGGGAAGGGATGGTCTATAAGGCCCCATCTACACTGCTATAGAAAATAATAATAATAATAATAATAATAATAATAATAATAAGAAGAAGAAGAAGAAGAAGAAGAAGAAGAAGAAGAAGATTGCCCAGACAGACTACAAGCAGAGGCACAACACTGTTGCTCAGATGATTCATTGGCACTTGTGCCACAAATACCATCCGCCTGTGTTGTGACTGAGCTAGTTTCTGACGATGAGGATGATGGGATTCAGATTCCAGTTGGGTTTCAGCTTCCTGGCTCTTTGTCTGTGCCTCAAATCTCTGAGCCTGCTTCCGAAGCTCTCACAGACAGTGCAGTGTCAACACAGCTGTTTTCACCAGAAAGGAATTTTAATGAAGGGAATAGCGAACAGGTGCCTTCCCACGATGATACCGAAAGTGTAGATAAGAATTTGACCCGAGAAGCTCGTCTTGATCGCCGGGTCAGGCAGAGTTTGCGTCTGGCAAGCAGACGGGAGGCTAGCTCGGTGCGAGGTCATCGCAATGCTTTTATGATGCTGAGAGCCTAATGTTTTGATGTTAGAAAGGTATTTAGGCCTCCTGGAAACTCTGTGAAAGCGTCAGTTCAACGTAGCTTATTAGCCTGAAAGCTTCATGGAATAACCTTAGGCTGGAAAGCAGTACGCTTGGGATTTCTTGCATTGTGATTCATGGGGCAATTGTTTCATTGCTTGTACCTGGGACTCTGGTTTGAACTTTGCCAATAGGATTATGTCTCCTGCTTTTACCTGAAGATATTTGGAACTGTATCCTGCATTTAACCTTAATCTCTGGGACTTTGCAATGCTTATTCTTTATTTTGACTTGGATATTTTCCTCAATAAACTATAAAACTACAGCTCTTGTGTAGTGGTGTTTAGAAGCAAGGTGAAGCCTACTCTGAGTTGCAACAGCCTGCAACAAAGAACTGGTGGGATCACAAGCCAGAAAAGGTTATAGAGAATGAACACGCCAAACTCCTCTGGGACTTCCGGATTCAGATAAACAGAGATTTGGAGCATAATGCTCCTGACCTCACAATCATGTTAAAAACACAAAGTATGGATTGTTGATGTTGCAATCCCAGGTGACAGCAGGATTGAAGAGAAACAACTGGAAAAGCTGACACGATATGAGGATTTAAAGATAGAACTGCAAAGACTCTGGCACAAGCCAGTCAAGGGGGTCCCAATGGTGATCGGCACACTGGGTGCAATGCCTCAAGACCTTGGCCTGCACTTACACAATCGGCGCTGACAAGACTACCATCTGCCAGCTGCAGAAGGCCACCTTACTGGGATCTGCACACATTATTCGCCAATACATTACACAGTCCTAGACACTTGGGAAGTGTCCACCGTGTGAGCCAATACAACAGCCAGCAGAGGGATCTTGTCTGCTGTGGACTCATTTTGTTGTGTTTCTAATAATAATAATAATAATATATAATATATATATATATATAGAAGAAGAAGAAGAAGAAGAAGAAGAAGAAGAAGAAGAAGAAGAAGAGAAGAAGAAGAAGAAGAAGAAGAAGAAGAAGAAGTTCCTGGGAAAAATTGAGAGCAAAATTGACAAAGAAAAAACATGGCTGTGGCTCACAAATGGAACTCTGAAAAAGGAGACAAAGGAGGGCCTGATTCTGGCAGCCCAAGAACAAGCCATTCCAACCAAGGCCATCCAAGACAGAATTGAAAAGTTGACAACAGATCCCAAAAGTAGACTCTGCAAGGAAGCAGATGAAACAATGGATCCCATTTTGTTGTGTTTCAAATAATAATAATAATAATAATAATAATAATAATAATAATAATAATCTTTATTTGTACCCCACCACCATCTTCCCACAGGTGACCCAGGGCAGCTAACATGAGGCCAAGCCCAAAAATACAATACAGCAAAATAAAATACAAGGCAAAAAAATCATAATAAAATACATACAATAACAAAATAAAATAAACAATGCAAAATAACATAATGGAAAGTCGGAGACAATAGGCGGGCGAAATGCACAGGATAAAATGAAGAATCCCATTGGTACCTTAAGGGTCACCCAAGAATTCCATTGGTGACTCCTGAGTCACTGAAGAATCCCATTGGTGCCTTATGGGTCACCCAAGAATTCCATTGGTGACTCCTGGATCACTGAAGAATCCCATTGGTGGCTCATGGATCACCCAAGAATCCCATTGGTGACTCCTGAGTCACTGAAGAATCCCATTGGTGCCTTATGGGTCACCCAAGAATTCCATTGGTGACTCCTGAGTCACTGAAGAATCCCATTGGTGCCTTATGGGTCACCCAAGAATTCCATTGGTGACTCCTGAGTCACTGAAGAATCCCATTGGTGCCTTATGGGTCACCCAAGAATCCCATTGGTGACTCCTGGATCACTGAAGAAAACCATTGGTGCCTCATGGGTCACTGAAGAATCCCATTGGTGCCTTATGGGTCACCCAGAACCCCACTGGTGACTCCTGGATCACTGAAGAAAGCCATTGGTGGCTCATGGGTCACCCAAGAATCCCATTGGTGACTCCTGGGCCACTGGAGAATCCCATTGGTGTCTCATGGACCACCCAAGAATCCCATTGGTGACTCTTGCATCACTGAAGAATCCCATTAGTGCCTTATGGGTCACCCAGAACCCCACTGGTGACTTCTGGATCACTAAAGAAAACCATTGGTGCCTCATGGGTCACTGAAGAATCCCATTGGTACCTTATGGGTCACCCAGAACCCCATTGGTGACTCCTGGGTCACTGAAGAAAACCATTGCTGTCTCATGGGTCACCCAAGAATCCCATTGGCGACTCCTGGGTCACCCAAGAATCCCATTGGTGCCTCATGGGTCACCCAAGAATCCCATTGGTGACTCCCGGGTCACTGAAGAAAACCATTGGTGCCCTCTGGGTTGCCTTGCCCATCAGCAAGGGGTCTTGATACCAACAAAGCCGGAGATTAAATGTAGGCCCTATACTGATGTGGCTCCACTTTTAGTGGCAAACTTTTGGGGTCCCAGAGTTTTTTGCCTGCTTGGCTTCACGTCCCATGATTTTGAACACACCACAAATGCACGATTTCCTCTCTCGCATCCAAACAAAACCAAGTCAGCTTTGACTCTGCAAAATGTCGATGAATTCTTCAGAGTAAATCAGCCCTGTCAGGCTGATGTGGAACCGTCACCTCCTTGTGACATAATATAATATGAAATGATATTGAACAACATGCGTTTGGCACTAAATTGTTAGCGGGTTTTAGCTTTGACAGCAGCAAGTTTATTGCTTTAATCCCAAGGTCTTTTAACCCTCTTTGACATAAATTGAGGTTGGCTTTTGTGGAAGGGGGGAAAAAAATCCTCGACTTCACTCGCTCTCCTTTTACCTAAAACTGCTTTTAACAATTTATGTTCATACATCAGACACTCATTTTGAGTGACAAAAAGAGAGAAAAGAGAGAGGGAGATCTATTAGAATAGAAGGAAAAAAGGTCAACTTGGGTTAAGTAATAGATGTCTGTCTTGGAAGACATGTCGCAGCTTTTTCTCCGGGTGACTACAAATTTCGGGTAACAGAAATGTATTCCGGTGGCAAAATACAAGCTGGGAATAAGGAAAGATGGAGATTGTAGGGATGGCTTCTTCTCATATTCCATTTCATTCAGTTTCAATAGATGTCCACTCTCATGTTTTGGTTTCGGTCACTAATAAGAGACAGAAATATGATGCTTTTAAATCCAGTGCCAATCCCAAGAATAGAATCATAGAATCCTAGAGTTGGAAGAGACCTCGAGGACCATCCAGTCCGACCCCTTTCTGCCAAGAAGCAGGAAAATCACATTCAAAGCACCCCCAACAGAAGGCCATCCAGCTTCTGCTTAAAAGCCTCCAAAGAAGGAGCCTCCACCACACTCTGGCAGAGAGTTCCACTGCTGAACAGCTCTCACAGTCAGGAAGTTCTTCCTCATGTTCAGGTGGAATCTCCTTTCTTGTAGTTTGAAGCCATTGTTCTGCGTCCTAGTCTCAGAAAAAAGCTTGCTCCCTCCTTCCTATGACTTCCTCTCATGTATTTATACATGGCTATCATGTCTCCTCTCAGCCTTCTCTTCTTCAGGCTAAACATGCCCAGCTCTTTAAGCCGCTCCTCATAGGGCTTGTTCTCCAGACCCCCCTTGATCATTTGAGTCGCCCCCCTCTGGACACATTCCAGCTTGTCAATATCTCTCTTGAATTGTGGTGCCCAGAATTGGACACAGTATTCCAGGTGTGGTCTAACCAAAGCGGAATAGAGCATGGGGAGCATGACTTCCCTAGATCTAGACACTATGCTCCTATTGATGCAGGCCAAAATCCCATTGGCTTTTTTTGCCGCCACATCACATTGTTGGCTCATGTTTAACTTGTTGTCCATGAGGACTCCAAGGTCTTTTTCACACGTACTGCTCTCGAGCCAGGCATTGTCCCCCCATTCTGTATCTTTGCATTTCGTTTTTCCTGCCTAAGTGGAGTATCTTGCATTTGTCACTGTTGAACTTCATTTTGTTAGTTTTGGCCCATCATCTCTCTAATCTGTCAAGATCGTTTTGAATCCTGCTCCTGTCCTCTGGAGTATTGGCTCTCCCTCCCAATTTGGTGTCGTCTGCAAACTTGACGATCCTGCCTTCCAACCCTTCATCTAAGTCGTTAATAAAGATCCTGAGCAAGACCAGGCTCAGGACGGAACCCCATTCCTGGCACTCTGCTCATCACTTCTTTCCAGGATGAAGAGGAAGTATTGGGGAGAATCACCCTCTGTGTTTGTTCACTTAACCAGTTACAGATCCACCTAACCATAGTTTTGCCTAGCCCACATTGGACTAGTTTGTTTGCCAGAAGGTCATGGGGGACCTTGTGAAAGGCCTTCCAGAAATCCAGATACGCTACATCCACAGCATTCCCTACAATAAACCAATTGAAATGAATTTGATTTTTTAAAAAATGGTCAAATTGTATAGATTCCATTCATTTCAATGAGCTTATTATACTGTAATTACACAACACACTTTTTAGCTACTTTAAGTCAAGAGCAGGCAAAAGCAAATGGCTGCAATGGCTCCCACCTTGTTTGATCTTTCTCATTAGGGCTGGGCGGTTTCGTTCGTTAATTTTGTAATTCGTTATTAATTCGTATTTAAATTAGCTTACGATCCGATATTGAGCCATGCAGGAATAGTGTTAGGAGTAATTAAAAATCGAAACAATTTTTCCAATTTATTTCGTATTGTTTCATAATTGTTTCGTAATTGTTTCGTAATTGTTTTGAAATTGTTTTGAAATTGTTTCGTAATTGTTTCGAAATTATTTCCTTATGTCTGGTGCAAGTTTTATAGTTGTTTGTTTTATCAGTGATAAAAAATAAATTATCACACCAACAGTCAACAACAGAGGGAGAGGGAAGCTTCAGAAGTTCCCCCTGTCCCATTTGGAGGTTTTTTTGCATATTGCGCGATTGCGTCCGCCATTAATGAATCGATTCGAAATTAACGAAATTTCATAAATAACGAAATTTTGAAATCTCAAAATTTCGGAAGTATTTAGATTTTGGAAACGCTAGCGCCCCCTGGAAACGAATCGAGTTTAGAAACAAATTTTTCCGTGGTTACCCAGCCCTATTTCTCATACTTATAACCATTGTGCCATCACACCCAGATGCTGCAAGATTAAAACTAAGATGTGCTTCTCTCTTTATCTGGGTGAACTGCTGGGGGTCGTTCTTTGAAACAATAATTCAATGCTTTCAGCAACTGATGCCAGTCAAGATATGAACATCAACAAAATATTTATTTCCAAAGTCCTTGGCCGACTTGGCACAGCTTAATAAAGTTACAACACAAACAGTCAATTTGGGAAATCGTAGAGATGTTCTTTCTTTCCCTTTTTCTTCAATTACTGAGGTAACCTTTCTCCAAATGGTAGAAAAAATCCTGGTATCTTTCACCCTAACCCTGAGCTGCTAAGGTTAGAAAGAACAGGTCTTCCCCTCTCTAAGCACAAGGTCAGTTTTGGAGATGAAGTAATGCTCAATAGTACTCAATAACTATTTCTCTCTATTTCTCCATAGCTCAATTACTATCTCAATATCTTAATATATCTCTTTCTATAACTCAATAGCTTTCTTCAATATACTATACTATAGTATCTCAATAAGGTTCTCTTTATCTCAGTTGCCATTCTTAATAACGCAATTGTACACACAATGGGTTTTTCAGAGCTCCCTGCCTGACCAACAGCACATCTGAGGCTCTTTTCTCTACTGAAGGAGGCAGGGGAGATTCCAAAATGGAGATCTCAACCCCAGGAAAAAGGGCGGATTCCAAACCCAAAGAGATACTTTCTAAACCAATGACTGCAGAGGGCCTGCAGCCTGGCTTTCCAAACTCTGATACTGTTTAACTTCCAGGGTGCTGCTGGGTCTATAGCAACCCTGGGGAAATGCAAAGGAATGCTATCCCATGCAGCTAAAAGGCAACGTAAACCATGCTCCTGGAAGACGGAACAACCATATTCCCAAACATTATTTCTTAATCATCTCTTATGTGGTATTTAATTGTGTTACTCCAGTTTCTGGCTCAGCTGCATATTCCATGTATTATATGTTGGCACATGTAAGAAATCAGTGTGTGTGTGTCAACTGTAATATAAGATGCATGAAGCTGATTGGTTGGGTTACACCCGGGGAGATAGCTGAGCCTGGGACTTTTGGATACTATTACATTTTTCAGGCCTGAGTTATGCAGGTGCTTCCAGAGAAGTGGAGAGAAGCAGACAGAGACCGAGTTTGGAGTGTGCTCTGGCTTCATGAGCTGCTGAAGGAGATTATCCACATGGACAAAGAAAGATAATTTTAAATCTCTCATAAAAGCCCTCTGATTTTAAAACACCACACCGTTGAATGGAAAGCAATCCTTTTATTGAAGATAAGCAGCAAATAAAAAGCACTTAAAAGAAATAGGTAAATCCAATTAGGTAGGAAGATAAGCAGGAGCAAAAATAATCCAGGGTAAAGTTCAGCAAAGTCCATAAAACAAAGTCTAATATAAATCAGGAAAAACAGGAAACATTAATCCAAGGCATGAGTAGGCATTCATACACTTCAAGGGTCCAAGCCATGAACAAGAAATACTTAAACAAGAATCTTCCAAGCAAAGCTTCCATGAAACAAAGGACGAGAACTACACTTGATTCCAACGATGCTTCATCTAACTATATTTCCCATACTTGAAACATTTATCCCCTTGTTAAGCTATTCCACGCACTCAGGAATTGATTTTGTTTTACTTGAGATCCCCTTATCTTTTTCTGTCGGAGCCTGGCAGAATGCCAAAGGCACTGTTCGGGCTGTCTGTTTTGACTAATTTCCTGTCACCTATCTATTTGCTCATTAAGTCTCGCAGCTGGGCCAGGTGCCCAGTTGTTTTCTAGCCCCAAATCCTGGGAACCCTCTGGTAACAATTCAGGGAGTATACTATTTGTTGCACTCCCTTCAGGGACATTCTCATGGGAAACTACACTTTGCACAGGGGTCTCCTGGTCCTTCTCTGCATCAGAATCATTGACCAAACCATTGCCATCTTGAAATTCATTGACATCACTTCCCACATCCAAAGCACCCTGATCCTGAAACACAATCACAAGCTGAACTCCAACAGACATTATGTGAATCTATACAACTGATCACATAATTGTAAATTGTAAATATGGTTCTGACCCAGCTTACTTGTCTGAACACATCCACCCCTACATCCCACCTCGTAATCTAAGATCATCCGGGGAGGCCCTGCTCTTGCTCCCGTCAACAGCACAAATGCGCCTGGCAGGGATGAGAGACAGGGCCTTCTCGGCTGTGGCCCCCCGCCTATGCAACACACTCCCAAATGAGGTAAGATCCTCTCCCTCCTGGCTTTTTGTCAGGTTTTACAATGTATTGTAATATAGCTGAGTCATGCACTGCTAATAGGCTTCTATTGGAAATGCTGAGTCATGCATTAACTGTATATAGGGAATCATTTGGGGAATGTGTTCTGGCCTAGTCCAGGTGATTGTGAATGATGTAATCCTGGGTTTGAGTTAAGTCTAATGAGTTGGGAACCAATCAGAGATTGCTATGTGTAAATGTACAGAATTGTATATAAGGAAGTCATGTACAGTGTATTCTCTCTCTCCTTGTGCTGTGATGCTGTTTGCCGAAGGCTCTGTGTAACTGATTAAAAGAACCTGTCTGCTAAGACAAGATGTAACTGTGTGCTGTGATAAGTTTGTAGTGTCATCTAGATTGGGGGGGGGGGGGGGACAATGGTAAAACTGACAGTAGCCGGGCATGAGCTCCAGTGTTTGTAAAGAGTTCCAGAGTGACTGCAGTCTGTGGGAGCAGTTGAATGAAAATACTGTGCAGGAAGAAGCTACTGGAAAGTGCTGAAGTTGTGCAACTGATCTGCTGCTGAATTGTGAGATAAAACACGACACTTTTAGGGAACAAAATTAAAATCATGTTTTTGGGACCAGGTCTTTGAACAGTAGATGTATGTAGCATTTTAGAGGGGCATTGACTGGAACGGCGATGTGACTGATAAGACTGTTTTATTGTTTTAATGCTTGTTGATGCATTGTTTTAATTATGATTTATGTTTAATTGTGGTTTTACTATTGTAATGGTTTGTCTTGGCATCGTATCGGTGCCCAATGTAAGGCTGAATTTTGCCATTATTTATGCGTAAACCGCTTTGAATCCCCCCAGGAGTGAGAAAGGCGGTATATTCATATTGTAAATAATAAATAAATAAATAATTATGTTGTTCTGAAATACAAGGAGTAAACTACTTGTTTATTACTGATTCATCTGCATGGCATATTTTCTTTCTCTGGCAAGGCAGTGTGGGGGCTGACCAAATGTGAACTATGCATGATTTTCATTTTGTCACATTATATTGTTTTATATCATTGCCTTTTGCATATTGTTTTATCTCTGTGGATGAAAATGGCCTTTGGTCTGGGCATTAATAAACAGATGAGGGAAACTGACATGCATCAAGTTCAGAAGCAGGAAACCGGTCAAAAATAAAGGCAAGTACAAGTAAACTCTAGGAGAAATAGAATTCTTAATGTATTTACTTCCTCCAAAACTCTCTCGACAGTACGCAGATCTGGAGGAGAAAGGACCTTGCTGTTGTAGGTATGTAACAATAACAGATACCAAGGCAATCCACTCACTGATGCGCTGAGCACCTCTTCGATAATGTTTAATGGAAGTCCCCCTAATTATTCCACTTGGCCATATAGTTCTGATCTGTTGTGTTCTCCCTTTCCCCTTTGACATAGGGAATAAGTCCTGTTGACAGAGGACCTGGCTGGCCACGCACCTCTCCAAACGAATCAGACGTGACACCGGGATCGGACCCTCCAGGTGGCAGAGAGACGGCACCTTTCAAAGCCAAATGCCATGCCTTCTCCAGGTGCTTGTTCCCTGACAGGTCCTCCTCCACCACCATTCGCCTCTGGCAGAGATCATGGGAACCCACGGTCCCCGAGCATCACTCTGATCTTTCAAGCATTTAATAGTGGCAGCCATGGCAGTGCTTCCCATCCCCTCCCCTTCTTCTTTTACAGTTTGCAATTCCACAAACATTTCCAAATCCTGACAGGACACAACTTGGGGAATTGAGAAACAGGGAGCTGTGTATGAATTGAGATCTTGTCCAAGGCGTTAGAAAGCAGCACCAGGTTTTGGACATTCGGCAGCTGAGCAAATCCCCCGGGCACTGTGTCCAGGCTCCCACCTTTCGTCCACTTCTTCCCAACGTAAGAAAGAAAACGGAAGCTCGTTTACCTTTGAAGACTGCAGCCCCACCACCTCAAAACAGGGATATTTTCAGAATCTAAGCCATGTTAGCTAGATAGAATATGATAATACCAGTTGTAGAAGAAAACTATAAAAAGAGCTAGTATAGCGTAGTGGTTTGGCTGTTGGATTGGAACTCGGGAAATCCAAGTTCAAGTCTTCACTGAGCCATGAAATTCTCTAGGTGACCTTTAACTAGTGAGTCCCTCTCTTGACCTGAATTAACATATAAAGTTTTGGTGAAGATAAAAGTTGATTTTTTATTGTATGCAAGTCACAGACAAAAACAAATATTGCAATAACTGGCAAAACAAATGCGTCGCAAGCGCGATTGGCAGGGACGAGGGATAGGGCTTTCTCGGTGGTGGCCCCTAGACTCTGGAACTCTCTCCCTAAGGACATCAGGCAAACCCCATCGCTGGCAATTTTTAGGAGGAACCCAGTGTGCCTTCCCAGAATAAGGAAACTCCAAGCATGATGTCCCCAACCGCACTTTATCAAAGAGCCAGGATATCTGCATGCCCATCCCCCTCCAAACACTTACCCTTTTCACCTGGTCATGCCCAGCACTTTTTAATTTTAATTATTACATTTAGCCCTGTCATAGATTTTAATTGCGTCATGGGTGTTGTTAATGTTATTGCCTTGTTTTTGAGTTATTTTACTGTATTGTTGTTGTTGTTTTTACTGTTGTATTTGAGCTCAGCCACTTGTAAGCCGCACCGAGTCCTCCGGGAGATGGTAGAGGGGTATAAATAAAGGTTTATTATTATTATTATTATTATTATTATTATTATTATTATTACAACATCCTAACAAACCCTTTCCCTCCTTCCTCACACGTGTGAACCCACCACCTGTCCTCCATCTCTACCCACTGTCAATCTTATACCTAATAAAACATCCTGCAGCTCCTCCATGATGACATGATGACATGATGGCAGCAGTCTTGGACAGCAATGGCTCCCAAAGTGACCCATTTAAGGTGGAATCAGGTGTCAAACAGGGAAGATGTGTTATTGCCCCAACCTTATTCTTCATCTTCATTGCTATGATACTTCGCCCTGTTGATGGGAAGCTTCCCACCGGAGTGGAAATCATCTATTGGACAGATGGCAAGCGATTCAACCTCAGCAGACTGAAAGCCAAAACCAAGGTTACAACAACATCTGTTATAGAACTCCAGTATGCTGATGACAATGTCCTCTGTGCGCATTCAGAAGACGACCTACAAGCCACTCTAAACACCTTCGCAGAAGCATACGAGAAGCTCGGCCTGTCATTGAACATCGAGAAAACCAAAGTGAACTTCCAGCAGTCACCAGCCAACCCCTCTCCAATGCCAGAGATACAGCTTAATGGTGTAACATTTGACATGTTTATTTATTTATTTATTTATTTACTTTGCTTATATACCGCTGTATCTCAAGCCCGAAGGCGACTCACAGCGGTTCACAAACAGTAGAAACAGTAGAAACAGCAGTGGTTCCATACAACATATAACAATTGACTTAACACATTATCCATAAATTACCAATAAGCAATTACAATTCACAATTATTACAAAAAACAACCGTACCCAATCTTCTCATCATCCAAGCGTAGTCCAGATTCGTCGTCCATTGTTCCATTCCTATGTTCCATTACCAGATTGTACTAAATTACTCAAACGCCTGCACAAACATCCAGGTCTTCACCTTTTTGCGGAATACCATTAGAGATGGTGCTAGTCTAATGTCCGTAGGAAGGGCGTTCTACAGCCGAGGAGCCACCACCGAGAAGGCCCTAACTCTCGTCCCCGCCAGCCGAGCTTGAGAAGCAGGCGGGATCGAGAGCAGGGTCTCCCCGGAAGATCTTCG
>NW_026847993.1:43385902-43397797 GCF_025583915.1 Anolis sagrei ordinatus
AAAATCCTGCAAATTTCTTGGGAAGACAAGTGAACAAACTCAATGTATGCTTGTTTTATCTGATTTTCCTTTTTTTAAAAAATAAATAAATAATAGTTTAATAACTTTTAAAATTTGCATTTTGTGAATTTTAACTGTGTTTTTTGGGTTGCTGTAAGTTTTCTGGGCTGTATGACCATGTTCCAGAAGCATTCTTTCCTGACGTTTCGCCTGCATCTATGGCAGGCATCCTCAGAGGTTGTGAGGTGTGTCAAACTGGGTTGTTGTGGGTTATCTGGGCTGCATGGTCATGTTCCAGAAGCATTCTCTCCTGACGTTTTGCCTGCATCTGTGGCAGGCATCCTCAGAGTTTGTGAGGTCTGTCAAACTGGGTTGTTGTGAGTTTTCTGGGTTGCATGGCCATGTTCCAGAAGCATTCTCTCCTGACGTTTCGCCAGGCATGCTCAAAGGTTGTTTTTTAATCCATTGTAAGCCTCATTGAGATCTGAATGGGGAAAAAAGCAGGATAAGTAGACAGATATGAATCATATAAATCATAACATATTCCAAAACCTTTGCAGCAGGTCACTGGTGCATTTGATTCTGATGAATTTGACCAGGGAGGGATTTGAACGGTATGTTATGGACATGTCGTTGCAGAAGTTGTTTGTACATTAATACAGGAAGAGTACATAACACAGATTCCTTGTGTTTACATTGAAATGGTTAAGATCATTAACATTTTATAGCCCTTAATAAATTATGAACTGAAATAAAAAACAATCAAGTTGGAAATAGTGACAGAGGAGAAGGTAGCAGGAGCATTAAAATATGGAAGGGAAAGAGTCTTGACTACCATTCTTGTAAATATTTCAAAATATAGATTGAATGTTTTATGGATCTCTAAAGCCATAGTAAATACAGCAGCTGTATCCCAAATACATCATTCCCAATCCAAGGCGATATACATCTTCTTTTACTAAGTGAGCTGAATGAGAGACTTGTGCATTTACACATAAAGAAAAGACACATCTGGGTGGATCCGGAGGGAGGATCCCCGTGGGATCGTTTTTGGAAAGGAAGGGAGCAAAAGGGAACGTTTATAAAACGGTGCTGTAAATCTTCAATAGCAGGGAGCGTTGCACAAAAAAGATTGGGATACCATCAATGCAACGTATCCCATTCTGATCCAATAAGTTCCACATGCAAGACAGCAATCATTGTGTGGGTCCACTGGCGTGGATGTTGAATCTTGGGTTTTCAAAGGCTGGGCTCTGTGCTGGTACATCTGTACCAGGAGCTTCAGCTTCATTTTCTTTCTCTTGAGTGTTTGCATATATTCCAAGGTTCCATGCATTTGCAACAAGGTGGCTTCCCTTGGTTTGCAATCATAGGGCTAGCCACCCGTCTATCATTGTTAAGTTTTGGTTCCGCCCCTTTCCCCAGGGCCATGGGAAGAGAGGGAGCCATTTTTAGTTCAGTCTTATAGTGGAAAGCTAAGCTACAGGACGTGGATTAGCTCCATCCGTAGAAAAGCTTCATTTCCTACAGCATCCGGGGCAGAAATTCTGGGGAAAAACAGTCCCAAAGCTCTGGCTGGGAGCTTATAGCCTCTCAGCTTTACAGCATCTGAGGGAAATAGTCCTAAAGTTTTGGAAGAAAACAGTTTTGCAGACCCAAAGAACTCCAGCTGGAAAATCTACATAGCCTTGACTGGTAGGTCTACTCGGGACCCAAGACACAGATTGGAACTGGTAGTAGAACCCACATCAGCAAAGCTTAGACAGTAGATTGCCTGGGAGGGGTTAAAAAGGGTTTTCCTTGTTAAAAGAAGAAATAGTTCTCCAAGCAAGGTGCCTGTCCATTTTGGGGCAAGCTAAGAAGCATTTGTTTAATCTGTTGAAGATCCAAGAAGTGTTTGTTGTTTTATTGACGACCTAAGCAATAATAAAGGACTTTGTTAAACATTTCAAGCCTTTTAAAGACTGTGTATGGGAAAATTCTTGAAGGCCTCTCACCTGTGGCACCCCGGCTCCCCACTGGGCACAAAGAGCACATCCTGTTTATAAAAACAATTTTTACAGGCCCAGCGTCTGGCAGCACAGGCTCCATCTACACTGCCATATAAAATCCAGATTATTTGATTTGAACTGGATTATATAAAGTGTAGACTCCTATAATCCAGTTCAAAACTGATAATGTGGATTATCAGTTTTGATAATCTAGATTATATGGCAGTGTAGAAGGGGCCTGATATCATCCAGTTCAAAGCAGATAATCTGGATTTTATATTTATTTATTTATTTATTTACTATGCTTGTATGCTGCCTTTCTCAGCCTTATCGGCGACTCAAGGCGGTTTACAAGTTAGTACACATAACAACAAAATACAATTAAAACAGTATATGACAGTGTAGATGGCTTCTGGATCTACACTGCTATATAACCTAGAGCAGTGGTTCTCAACCTTTCTACCACCGTGACCCCTAAATATGCTTCCTCATGTTGTGGTGACCCCCAACCATAAAATTATTTTCGTTGCTCCTTTATAACTGTAATTTTGCTACGGTTACGAATCATAATGTAAATATGTGATATGCAGGATGTATTTTCATTTTTACAAATTCAACATAAAGCATTGTGATTAATCAGAAAACATATGTTTGGAGGAGTATGGAAAACAGATGATGGGATTTGCAGTACCTTCAACTTATTCAGCTCTGATTTCCACAGACCACTGAGACCTCCACACAGAACTCCCATGCCAAACAAAAATACTGGAGGGGTTTGGGAGGAACTGACAGTGATTTAGGGGAGATGTTGAGCACCTACATCTGGAGAGCATCGTGAACCCAAACAACTATGGATCTGGACCAAACGTGGCACAAATACTCAACATGCCCAAATTTGAACACTAGTGGAGTTTGGGGAAAATAGACCCTGACATTTGGGAGTTGCAGTTGCTTGGATGTATAGTTCACCTGCCATCAAAGAGCATTCTGAACTTCACCAACTTGGCATACAGGACTCCCGTGACCAACAGAAAACACTGGAGACATTTGGGGAAAATAGACCCTGACATTTGGGAGTTGGAGTTGCTTGGGAATATAGTTTCCCTGTCATTAAAGAGCATTCTGAACTCCGACAATCATTGCATTGATCCAAACCTGGCATACAGAACTCTCATGACCAACATAAAATACTGGAGAAGTTTGGGGAAGATATACATACCTTGACATTTGGGAGTTGTTGTTGCTTGGTGCATTCTGGAATCTGGGCCCAGATCCGGCAGGGGGGCTCGTGCCTCCAGCAAGCCCGGCAGGCAGTGAGAGCCAGGCACAGGAGGATCCCCCATGTGGCCTGACCTTACATGGAGCCTCTTGCCAGCTCCACATCCCTGCTAGATGGTGCAAAGGGGCCCTCGCCTGCCCCGCACCCCTGCCAGCCGGCGGGAGTGCAATGGAGGCGAGGGAGGCCAGTGGGAGCGCGAGGGAGGCCTCGCGCAAGGTGGAGGAGCTGACCTGGAAAGCCTGGCTGTTTCCCTGGCAAAGGGGCTGGCAGCCATTTTGAGGGGGCAGAGGGGACGGGGCCAACCAAGGCGCCTTCGCGACCCCCAGAAAATGGCCCAGCGACCCCCCTGGTGGTCGTGACCCCCAGGTCGAGAACCGCTGACCTAGAGCCAAGGTGCTCTACTAGCTGTACCCGCCACCTGTTGCTGTGGCCAACCTCCCCTCCCTCTTTCTCTCCTTCTTTCTTTCTCTCCTTCCTTTGCTCCCTCTTTTCTTCCTTCTTCTTTCCTTCTCTCCTCTTCTTTCTTTCTTTCTTTCTTTCTTTCTTTCTTTCTTTCTTTCTCCCCTTCCTTTTTATTTCTGTATTGTCATTTAGCTTTTCGTCATTTCGCTTACTTGGGTTTTTAAGTCCTTCCCACTGTTTTGGGGGGATTTTATGAGTGATGGTCACTTGTTGGTCTGTTAGGGGTATAGTGTCCAAATTTTGTGTCAATTAGTCCAATGGTTTTTGAGTTCAGTTAATCCCACAAATGAACATTACATTTTTATTTATATAGATTGTCCTCCCAACCCTGCTATACGCCTGCAAGACGTGGACTGTCTACAGACATCACATGCAACTCCTAGAACGATTCCATTTTGCATATATTGAGGCATCGAATTGCTGCTGATTGGAAGCCGCGCCAAGTCCCACCCAGGGGGTTGAGAAGGGCGGGGTACAAATATTCTAAATAAATAATAAATAAATAATCAGTGTTGCCTCCAAAAAATCCTGCAAATCTCTTGGGAAGACAGGCGGACAAAAGTCAGTGTGCTGGAAGAAGCAAAGACCACCAGCACTGAAGCGATGGCCCTCCGCTATCAACTATGCTGGACCGGCCATATTGTCCAAATGCCCAGAGATCACCATCTCCCAAAGCAGTTGCTCTATTCTGAACTCAAGAATGGAAAACGGAATGTTGGTGGGCAGGAAAAGAGATTTAAAGATGGGCTCAAAGCCAACCTTAAAAACTCTGGCATAGACACTGAGAACTGGGAAGCCCTGGCCCTTGAGCGCTCCCGCTGGAGGTCAGCTGTGACCAGCAGTGCTGTAGAATTTGAAGAGGCATGAATGGCGGGTGAAAGAGAGAAACGTGCCAAGAGGAAGGTGCGTCAAGCCAACCCCAACCAGGACCACCTTCCACCTGGAAACCAATGCCCTCACTGTGGGAGAAGATGCGGGTCAAGAATAGGGCTCCACAGTAGCTTACGTACCCACCTCCAGTACACCTATCTTGGAAGACAATCCTACTCAGACAACGAGGGATCGCCTGAGTAAGTAACTAAGCAAAGTATAACCTAGGGCCCTTCCACACAACCCTGTATCCCAGAATATCAAGGCAAAAAATCCCACAATATCTGCTTTGAATTGGGTTATCTGAGTCCACACTCAGATAATATGGGATTTTCTGTCTTGATAATCTGGGACACAATGCTGTGTGGAAGGGCCCCCAAATAATCAAAACAAATACTCCAGATTGTTTCCTTTGAACTGGATTATATATGGCCACTTCTACACTGCCATATAATCCAGATTATCAAAGCAGGTAATCCACATTATCTGCTTTGAACTGGATTATATGAGTCTATATTGCCATATAATCCAGTTCAAAGCAGATAATCTGCATTTTATTTGGCAGTGTAGATGGGGCCTTTCCGAACCAAGGAATCATCCTTGAGCTATTTTTTGCTGCTGCTTAGGAGGAGAGAGAGAAAAAATCTCTGCAGGGTGTATAAGTCTGCTAACAAGAGTAATTAAACATCTGGCACAAATGCAATTAAATATTTTGCTGTTCTGGCAGAAAACAATATACCAAGGGAAGCGGTTTCTTTTCTTTCTATCCTCCCCACTTTGTGTCTGTCGCTTAGGTCTTTCTTCCTTCCCGTTCCCACTGAACATTCTTGGACATGCTTTTGCTCCTTCTGACATGCCTTTTCCCTCAAATGGGCAGACCTGAGGGATCTGTAGTCTTTGGAGTAGATTACTTGATCCTGGCCAGGTTTGTTAGAATATTATTTATTTATTTATTTATTTATCGTGTCATCCGCAACCAGAACATTGTATTACACTTCTAACAGAACAAAACAAACAAACGAGTCGCCCTAGGGCTGAGAGCGGCGGTCAACAAATGCATTAAATAAATAAACAGAAAAAAATCACACAAATTTTGCAAACTTGGTAGTTGATTAAATGTCCTTTGACCAGTATCTGGCCACTTGGAGTGCTTCTGGTGTTGCCGCAAGGAGGTCCTCCATGGTGCATGTGGCACGGCTCAGGTTGCATGGCAGCAGGTGGTCAGTGGTTTGCTCTTCTCCGCACTCGCATGTCGTGGACTCCACTTTGTGGCCCCATTTCTTAAGATTGGCTCTGCATCTCGTGGTGCCAGAGCGCAGTCTGTTCAGCGCCTTCCAAGTCGCCCAGTCTTCTGTGTGCCCAGGGGGGAGTCTCTCATCTGGTATCACCCATGGATTGAGGTTCTGGGTTTGAGCCTGCCACTTTTGGATTCTTGCTTGCTGGGGTGTTCCAGCGAGTGTCTCTGTAGATCTAAGAAAACTATTTCTTGATTTAAGTCGTGGACGTGCTGGCTGATACCCAAACAAGGGATGAGCTGGAGATGTCTCTGCCTTGGTCCTTTCACTATTGGCTGCTACTTCCCAGCAGATGTCAGGTGGTGCAATACCGGCTAAACAGTGTAATTTTTCCAGTAGTGTAGGGCGCAGACACCCTGTGATAATGCGGCATGTCTCATTAAGAGCCACATCCACTGTTTTAGTGTGGTGAGATGTGTTCCACACTGGGCATGCATACTCAGCAGCAGAGTAGCACAGCGCAAGGCAGATGTCTTCACTGTATCTGGTTGTGATCCCCAGGTTGTGCCAGTCAGCTTTCGTATGATATTGTTTCTAGCACCCACTTTTTGCTTGATGTTCAGGCAGTGCTTCTTGTAGGTCAGGGCACGGTCCAGAGTGACTCCCAGGTATTTGGGTGCGTTGCAATGCTCCAGTGGGATTCCTTCCCAGGTAATCCTCAGAGCTCGGGATGCTTGTCTGTTCTTAAGGTGAAAGGCACATGTCTGTGTTTTAGATGGATTAGGGATCAGTTGGTTTTTCCTGTAATAGGCAGTTAGAGCACCTAGAGCTTCGGAGAGCTTCTATTCAACCATCTGAAAGCACTGGTTTGTTAGAATGTCAGGGATTAAATACAGAACATCTGGGTGTCTAGAAAAGGAAAGACTTTCTATACTTTAGACCAGCGTTTCTCAACCTGGAAGTTGGGACCCCTGGGCATGTGAAAGGCGTCACCAAAGACCATCAGAAAGCACGGCATTTTGTGTTGTCATGGGGGTCCTTTCAAATGTTTAAAAGCAATGCTTTTGGATTTGGAAAGATTAGGTGTTTACGAGGAGGCTCTTTCCGTGTCACCTTTGATCAAACACTAGCATATATGAAACACTGCTTAAACACCAAGCACAAAGTAACTGCATGCAATAACATCCTGCGGAAACTTACTGGCAGCACATGGGGTCCAGACCCAAAATTAGTAAGAACATCAGCCCTGGCCTTGTCTTACTCAACTGCCGAGTATGCCTGCCCTGTTTGGCATAGGTCTGCCCATGCAAAGCAGGTGAACATAGCATTGAATGAAACATGCAGAATAATCACAGGATGTCTTAAACCTACACCTCTTGATAAACTCTCATTGAATGAAACATGCAGAATAAGCACAGGATGTCTTACACCTACATGAAGCCATTGGGAGAGATCATCCAGAGTTTCGGGATGCGGTGTCATCTGTACGCAGATGATGTCCAACTCTGTTACTCCTTCCCACCTACTACTAAGGGGGCTGTTCAAGACTGGATGAGGGACAACAGATTGAAATTTAATCCTGACAAGACAGAGGTACTCCTGGTCAGTTGAAAGGCCGAACAGGGCATAGGGCTACAGTCTGTGTTGGACGGGGTTACACTCCCCCTGAAGACGCAGGTTCGCAGCTTGGGAGTGATCCTGGACTCATCGCTGAGCCTGGAACCCCAGGTCTCGGCGGTGGTCAGGGGAGCTTTTGCACAATTAAAACTCGTGCGCCAGCTGCGCCCATACCTTGGGAAGTCTGACTTGGCCACGGTGGTCTATGCTTTGGTTACATCCCGTTTAGATTACTGCAACGCTCTCTACGTGGGGTTGCCTCTGAAGACTGCCCGGAAGCTTCAATTAGTCCAACGTGCGGCAGCCAGGTTACTAACGGGAGCGGGGTACAGGGAGCATACTACTCCTCTGTTGCGCCAGCTCCACTGGCTGCCAGTCAGCTTCCGAGCACAATTCAAAGTGCTGGTCTTAACCTATAAAAGCCCTAAACGACTCTGGCCCAATTTACCTGTCCGAACGTATCCTCCCCTATGAGCCATCAAGATTACTAAGATCGTCTGGAGGGGCCCTGCTCTCGGTCCCACCGGCCTCACAGGCGCGGCTGGTGGGGACGAGAGACAGGGCCTTCTCGGTGGTGGCCCCTTGACTCTGGAACTCTCTCCCACTGGAGATCAGAACCGCCCCTTCGATCTTAACGTTCAGGAAACAGGTGAAAACCTGGCTTTGGGGATTGGCATTCAGCGAATGAGCCATGATCCTGTGATATGGATGGATGACGACGAATAATGACTTTGATGACGACTGACCGCTGTAATCATAGGATTGTATTTTTGCCATTTTAATGTTTTAGTGTGATTTAGAAATATGATGTTTTAATGACGGTCTGTAATATTGATGTTGGAAACCGGCCCGAGTCCCTCGAATGGAGGTGAGAAGACTGGTATACAAAGCTACCAAATAAATAAATAAATTATACTCAAGTATATACGGTACTTACAATGAAACATGCAGAATAAGCACAGGATGCCTTAAAGCTACACCTGTTGATAAACTCTCATTGAATGAAAATGGAGATGAGCACCACACCCCAGAGTTGGACACGACTGGACTTAATGTCAAGGGGAAACCTTTACCTTTACTTAGGTCCAACTCTGAGAGAAAGGTGGTATATAAATTAACACACAAAACAAACACTTTGTCATAGATAAATGTGTCTAGTTATTTAAAATACAGATTAAAATGCCCTTTCATAGTATCTTAAGGCACCTCTCCCTCCCGTTATAATTTTGATGTTAAAAGCCTTGGTGTAAAGTGTCCTTTGAGCACCAAATTGAAAGAAAAAGCAAGGCGTGAATATGGGAAACGCTTTAAAAAACACACTGGATGTTGAGCCGGATGGCCGTTTGAGACAGATGGGTGTCATACTCTATTTCTAGTAAGAAAATATCACTCGGTGCTGATTATGGAGGTGGTTTCCCCCTCCACTCGCCCCCATTTCTCAAGGGTAAAACTAAATGCAAAGTGTTCATCTGTGCTCAAAGCAGGAGGCTTTGAAATAAGTAATAATTGCTAATAGTTTTTGTGGAACCGACAGCAGCCGGGAGCAGGGTGAGCGGAGCAAAGAGCTCTCTGAGCTGCTTTCATTTGGATGCCCTTTTGCGGGAGAAAGAGACACTTGTGCTGAAAGGCACCCATGATTGCAAATCAGGGAATAAATACCTCTCATCTCCCAGGCTCTGTATGCAAAGCAAAGCCTTTCTATTTGTGAAACACACTGCCCTCAGGAAGAGGAAGGGGGTCCACAAAACTCAGTCCCAAATGTTACGGTTGTATATTCTATTTGTTCTCAAAGGTCACGTCCTCAAACTTGAAGAATGCTTGAAATAGAAAATGGCATTTTTAATTATTATTATTATTATTATTATTATTATTATTATTATTATTATTATAGGATTGAAGAGGAACAACTGGAAAAGCTGACACGATATGAGGATTTAAAGATCGAACTGTACAAGCCAGTCAAGGTGGTCCCAGTGGTGATCGGCACACTGGGTGCAGTGCCTCGAGACCTTGGCCTGCACTTAAACACCAAAGAAACACAGATATCTATGAACAATAACAAAATACAAGTTGCAAAGCATTATCAAAACAGAACTGTGTTAACAAAAAGCGTGTAAAGCGTGTAACAGTTTTGTTAACACAGAACTGTGTTAACAAAAAGCGTGCACATGAATCACAAAACAAAACTGAATGTTACTTAGTGAATGTGCTTGCTTTGGCAGCACATATACTAAAATCGGAACGATACAGAGAAGATTAGCATGGACCCTGCACAAGGATGACATGCAAATTCGTGAAGCGTTCCATATTTTTGTATCATCATTTGGATTATATTTTGAACTGGATACCATTTGCTTCCCGTCTGCTTCGCAAGCACGCTTGACGGGGACGAGAGACAGGGCCTTTTCTGTGGTGGCCCCTCGGCTGTGGAACTCCCTGCCTAGGGATATTAGATCAGCCCCCTCCCTCCTGACTTTTCGGAAGAGAGTAAAAACTTGGCTCTTCGAGCAGGCATTCGGAATCCCGGAATAGATTGTCAAGCTTGAGATGGAGAATGACCCAGGAACGGCCAAGACGATGAAATGGATGAGGATTGGAATGAGAGGATAGAGCTCTTTTTAAATTGTTATTTTTTGTCTAAATGCACTTAATTGTTTTTGCTGTTGTATTGTATTGATGGCATCGAATTGTGCCGATATGTAGACCACCCTGAGTCGCCTGCGGGCTGATATGGGTGGGATATAAGTGATGTAAATAAATAAATAAATAAATTTGGACTTAATTTAGACAGTATTTGAAGATAATTTACTGTCTCAAGGACTACAAGATAACTAAGTAACATTCAGTTTTGTTTTGTGATTCATGTGCAGTGTATTTACACGCTTTATGTTAACACAGTTCTGTTTTGATAACGCTTTGCAACTTGTATTTTGTTACTGCACTTAAACACAACCGTTGCTGACAAAATTACCATCTGCCAACTGCAAAAGGCCACCTTACTGGGATCTGCACGCATTATTCACCGATACATCACACAGTCATAGACACTTGGGAAGGGTCCAATGTGTGATCCAATACAACAGCCACCAGAGTGATCTTGTTGTGTTTCAAACAACAACGACAACAACAACACCTGGGCCATCCCCGTCATTAGATACACTGCTGGAATTGTGAACTGGACCCAAGTAGAGCTGGATGATCTGGAGAGAAAAACAAGAAAACTGATGACTATCCACTACTCTTTACACCAGTGTAGTGATGTCGACAGACTTGACCTGTCCAGAAAACCAGGAGGCAGAGAGAAGAGGGCTTCTGCCAGGGAAACCAACGGTAGAAGGAGAATAGGAACACACCCTGGCAGATGATGGGAAAGGCAGTCAAGAACCAACATTGAGGGAAGTCAAGAGTAGTAAACTGCTTCAAGTGCAAAAGACAAAGAAGGAATACCGCAAAAACACAATCCAGAGCAGAAGAGAAAACTGCCCAAAGAAGGCTCTCCATGGACAGTTCCTGGGAAAAATTAAAAAATGGGACTCTGAAAAAGAAGACAAAGGAGGGCCTGATTCTGGCAGCCCAAGAACAAGCCATTTGAACCAATGCCATCCAAGAATTGGAAAGTCAACGACAGATTCCAAGTGTAGACTCTGCAAGGAAGCAGATGAAACAATAGATCCCATCCTCAGCTGCTGCAAGAAGATCGCGCAGACAGACTCCAAGCAGAGGCACAACACCCTTGCTCTGATGATTCATTGGAACTTGTGACACAAATACCATCTGCCTGCGACAAAGAACTGGTGAGATCACAAGCCGGAAAAAGTTACAGAGAATGAATATGTCAAACTACTCTGGGACTTGCAAATTCAGACAGACACTTTACTTGGATCTGCACACATCATCATCATTATTATTAGTAACTTTATTTGTACCCCGCTAACGTCTCCCGAAGGACTCGGTGCGGCTTACAAAGGCCAAGGCCCTCAATAAAACAACAGCACAACAAATACAACACTACAACTCATAAAGCAAATCAATAAACATTAAAGCAGTAACAATAAAACAGTACATCATTCCAAAATACATCACACAGTCTTAGATGCTTGAGAAGTGCTCCTGGTCAAAGGACATTTAACCAACTACCAAACTCACAAATTTTGTATTTTGTCTGTTTGTTTGCTTTGTTCTGTTAGAAATGTAATATAATTTGACTGGTTGTCCTGACACGGAAAAAAAATTACTCAATTGTACTCACAATGGCTTTTCAGAGCTCCCTGCCTGACCAACAGCACATCTGAGGCCTTGTTCTCTACTGAAGGAGGAAGGGGAGATTCCAAAATGGAGATCTCAACCCCAGGAAAAAAGGCGGACTCCAAACCCAAAGAGATACTTTCTAAACCAATAACTGCAGAGGGCCTGCAGCCTGGCTTTCCAAACTCTGATACTG
>NW_026847993.1:43397897-43451855 GCF_025583915.1 Anolis sagrei ordinatus
ATATTAAAGATACAAAGCAGCATTGCTGCAGTTGGAATTCCAAGCTGGCCTAATCAACAAACAAAGTGTTGGTGTTTTAAAAAAGTAATAAATACGAACAAACGTTTAGACTTATCTCTTTGTGTCCTGATTTCATAAGTCCGAATACCTGGTGGGAAACCTGACATTAAAACATATTCTTTTTGGTTTTCCACTTAAGTCAGTTTTATTGGGGGTTTGGGGGGGGGGGAGAGAGAGAGAGAAAAGCAAAGCAAAGGCAACATTTTGCAATGAAAGCACCTTCCCCCATCTGGCAAAATGGCTTTCTGGACTCTATTGTGGCTCATTGTCTAAAAATAGGATGAAGACAAATTGTTATCATTTGCGAAAGCCCATGACAATAATGATAAATGAACAAATTTTTTTGCCCTCTGAAGTCATTGCTTAAGGCTTTCTCTGGGATCAACAATGTTAAACTGGTAAACTTGCCTCATCTGCATCTGCGGAAGGTTTACAAATGGCTTTGTAAACAATTTTAGCCAGAGCGTTAATCTCTCCTCCAGAAGTAGGGCTTCCATGATCTATGATTGATTTGCAATTTAAAATGACACTGAAACCCCTGAAACAGATATGAGAGAAACTTTCAGTGAATAATGCTTTAGTTGACAAGAAAAGATAAGGCACATCTTTCATCGGATAGTGGGCTGTTTTTGATAAATATTGTTCATAATGGAGAATTTTGGAATCATTAATGTGTGGATAGGACATTACGAGTTTTTGACTCGAACCTCAGCCGCAGTTTTCCTTAGTCTTGTTAGCCAGGAAAGACTTCCACAATGTAGTGTGTGTGTGTGTGTGTGTGTGTGTGTGTGTATATGTATATGTATATGTATATGTATATGTATATGTGTATATATATATATATATATATATAAATTCTCTGTGCATAATGAGTGCCTTAAAAACAAAAGAACCAATGAATGAAATCACACCAAATTTGGCAACAAAACGTCTCACAACACAAGGAGTGACCATCACTCAAAAAGAATTATGATTTTGTCATTTGGGAGTTGTAGTTGCTGGGATTTATAGTTCACCTACAATCAAAAAAACATTCTGAACTCGGGTTGTTGTAGGTTTTTCCGGGCTATATGGCCATGTTCTGGAGGCAATTTTTCTCCTGACGTTTCGCCTGCATCTATGGCAAGCATCCTCAGAGGTAGTGAGGTCTGTTGGAAGTAGGAAAAATGGGTTTATATATCTGTGGAATGGCTGGGGTGAGACAAAGGACTTTTGTCTGCTGGGGCTAGGTGGGAATGTTTCAGCTGATCACCTTGATTAGCATTCAATGGCTTGGAAGTGCCTGGGGGGAATCTTTTGTTGAGAGTGATTTTATGTGCCTGTTTGTTTCCCTCTGTTGTTTTGCTGTTGTAATTTTTGAGTTTTTTTAATATTGGTAGCCAGATTTTGTTCATTTTCATGGTTTCTTCCTTTCTGTTGAAATTGTCCACATGCTTATGGATTTCAATGACAATACATGTGGACAATTTCAACAGAAAGGAAGAAACCATGAAAATGAACAAAATCTGGCTACCAGTATTAAAAAACTCAAAATTACAACAGCAAAACAACAGAGGGGAAACAAACAGGCACATAAAATCACTCTCAACAAAAGATTCCCCCCAGGCACTTCCAAGCCATTGAATGCTAATCAAGGTGATCAGCTGAAACATTCACAGCTATGCTGTGACATACTGTGGTTTTGTGTCAGTAAAATAATAATAATAATATTTATTATTAGCCGTCCCCTGCCACACATTGCTGTGGCCCACATGGGGGTTCTGTGTGGGAGGTTTGGCCCAATTCCATCATTGGTGGGGTTCAGAATGCTCTTGACTGTAGGTAAACTACAAATCCCAGCAACTACAACTCCCAAATGTCAAGATTCTATTTCCCCCAAACTCCACTAGTGTTCACATTTGGGCATATTGAGTATTCGTGTAGAGTTTGGTCCAGATCCATCATTGTTTGAGTGCACAGTGATCCCTGGATGTAGGTGAACTACAACTCCAAAACCAAAGGACACTGTCCACTAAACCCTTCCAGTATTTTCCGTTGGTCATGGGAGTTCTGTGTGCCATCTTTGGTTCAATTCCATCGTTGGTTGAGTTCAGAATGCTCTTTGATTGTAATGCTCTTGAGTTGCCGTTAGGCTGAGAAAGGCGGTATACAAATACAATAAATAAATAATAAATAAATCCCAGCAACTACAACTCCCAAATGACAAAATCATTTTTTTTTTAGTGAAGGACATGCATTGGGTTGTTCGGTGTCTTGTGTCCAAATTTGGTGTCAATACGTCCAGTGGTTTTTGAGTTCTGTTAATCCCACAAACGAGTTCTGTTAATCCCACAAACGAATAATCCCAACGCTGCTCATCCAAATTATAATGATGACACCACCTCTACACGTAAATGTAAACGAACATTACATTTTTATTTATATAGATGATGATGATGATGATGATTATTATTATATGCTGTAACAGACACTGAGAATTGCCAGAAAAAGTACACAACAAAACAAGAGAAACATAATTTGTATGTGTGTGTGTGTGTGTGTATGTATATATATATAATATATATATATATATATATATATATATATATGTGTGTGTGTGTGTGTGTGTATATATATATATATACACACACACACACACACACACACACATATATATATATATATATATATATATATATATATATATATCCACACACACAAACACATATGTACACATATTTGTCCCATCTAAAGGAACCCAATGGATGGTGCTTGTGTGGCAACTTTAGTGATCTGAATAATGCAGAAGTCCAGAATGAATCTCTCCTGACCCATTTTTCACCTTCCTTCTGCATTATGTGCCAATCTTTTTTGACAGACATGCACAGCATAAATGAAACTATCTCTGAGGATAGATGTGAAAGCATTCAGACTCTTGACAATCCAGGGCATCTTTCTTGTGTGTTTCTCTAGCATTAGCTATGTATTTGTACTCGCAACTGAATACAAGGCTACTATACCAAGGGCACGGAGACCAGGACACGAAATAGACAAACAGAACTGCCTTGTGTTTGTTCACAGGCAATCTGTACCTCTTTTTTGGTAGAGACAGATTCACCAAAGAGGGAAAAAGTGAGCTGAATAAATCAAAATGGAATGGGTTGTTCACTTAGAAGGCGAAGCAATAACCTTTGCAAAAGGATCCATAATTGCTAGGTTTACTGTGCCTTTGCAATCCAGGATCCCAACTTGTATTGACAGCGGATCAGCACCTGGCTCTATACTGTTACTTGATATTGAAAGAGCCCCTGAAAAGAAGAGTAAGACAAGCAAGAGAATGACAAGCAAGAGAAGGGGAAAAGAGGTGCCCATTGTTTCCACATGCTTTCCAATCTCTTTTTATGTCAGACCCCAAGTCCTCCCTTGTAGAAACAGCAGAGATGGGGCATTGTGCTGGTACGCCTGTACCAGGAGCTTCAGCTTCATTTTCTTTATCTCAAGTGTTTGCATATATTCGAAGGTTCCATGCATTTGCAACAAGGCGGCTACCTTTGGTTTGCAATCATAGGGCTAGCCACCTGTCTATCATTGTTAGGTTTTGGTTCTGCCCCTTTCCCCAGGGCCATGGGAAGAGAGGGAGCCATTTTGAGTCAGTCTTATAGTGGAAAGCTAAACTACAGGATGTGGATTAGCTCCATCCATAGAAAAGCTTCATTTCCTACAGCATCTGGGGCAGAAATTATGGGGGAAAACAGTCCSAAAGCTCTGGCTGGGAGCTTACAGCCTCTCAGCTTGACAGCATCTGAGGGAAACACTCCTAAAGTTTTGGAAGAAAACAGTTTTGCAGACCCAAAGAACTCCAGCTGGAGAATCTACATAGCCTTGACTGGTAGGTCTACTTGGGACCCAAGACGCAGATTGGAACAGATAGTAGAACCCACATCAGCAAAGCTTAGACAGTAGATTMCCTGGGAGGGGTTAAAAAAGGATTTTCCTTGTTAAAAAATAYWTWYTTTATTTATTTATTTATTTAGCCTATCGGCAAGTCAAGGCAGTTTCCAACAAAACATAATATCATAGTATCATAGTACAAATGAGACATTAAAGCAACATAAAACACAACAAGCAATAAAAACAACATAATTAGCATCTCCTTATTGTCAAGGATTCTCCATCATCAAATCGTCAGATTTCCTATATCAGTTATAGATATATCCGTTACTCTGCATTTGTGAATGCTTGCTCAAAAAGCCATGTTTTAACTTGCTTCCGAAACGTTAAGAGGGAGGGAGCAGATGTAATTTCTCTAGGGAGGGCGTTCCATAACCGAGGGGCCACCACTTAGAAGGCCCTGTCTCTCGTCCCCGCCAGACGTACCTGTGACGAAGCAGTGCCTCCCTGGATGATCCTTGATGGTTCATAAGGGGAGATATGTTCGGACAGGTAAGTTGGGCCAGAACCATTTAGGGCTTTATAGGCCAAGGCCAGCACTTTGAATTGGGCCTGGTAGCAAACCGGCAGCCAGTGGAGCTGACGCAAAAGAGGAGTTGTATGCTCCCTGACAGCCGCTCCTGTTAGCAAGCAAGGTGCCTGTCCATTTTGGGGCAAATTAAGAAGCATTTGTTTAATCTGTTGAAGATCCAAGAAGTGTTTGTTGATTTATTGAAGACCTAAGCAACAATAAAGGACTTTGTTAAACATTTCAAGCCTTCTAAAGACTGTGTACGGGAAAATCCTTGAAGGCCTCCCACCCGAGGCACCCCAGCTCCCCGCTGGGCACAAGGAGCACGTCCTATTTAAAAAATCAATTATTACAGGCCGGGCGCATGGCAGCACAGGCATGGGGAACCATTGGGATAGAAACCTTTGGAAATCTTTACTGCACAGCTTTCTTATCAGACAAAAGGAATGTGTATGAAGCGTCCATATGGTTTGGATGCTTGAGATACTCAGACTTACTGGATTTTGATGGAAACTGTCTTGAAACCCAACTTCTGGGGATATGTGTGGATTGTAACATAATCGTGCTTTGAATATCACCCCTGTCTGAATTTTGCTATAGAATTCTTGGTTCAGAAAATGTCTCAAAACAGATTTAAAATCTGCATTTAAAGAAGATGGCTGGATCTTGTTCCAAGCCACACAGTATTTGTCACGTTGTCAGGGCTCTACCTTGTTTAGGTAGAGATGAATCAAAGCTCCCAGTTTAAACAAACAGCTTAATTAAAGCAGCACTTACTTGCTGGTTGTTTTTATAGTCCAAAATATAAAACACAAAGATAACACGCAGCTACGGAATAAACAAAAATAACTTCGTAGTCAAAAGGGTCCAGTCCAATGGTCAAATGCCGAGAGTTCAATAACAGAGTCCAGGGATCAAGAGTCTATTCCGTAGTCAGAAGCCAGTCCAAAGGTTCAAGGTTCCAGGATTCCAAGATTACAGGAAACAGGTCAGGACACCGAAAATCCAATAGACCCGGGGGGAAAACCAACAGCATCCACCACCAAAATGCAACAAATACTTTTCTCCCAAAGATAAGTCTCAAAGTTAGCTCCTTAAATCCAGTAACACCCAGCTGCAACCCATCTCCTGCACACCTCCACCCTTAATTGCTTTTACCTGTAAACTGTTACTTACAAACTACTCAGCCCTTTAGAACCAAGACTTACATTAACCCTTCCATCACAACTGCCAGGTCTACCACCACCAACCACCATCAACTATGGAACATATGACAGTACGTATGGTATCACGAATGCCCTGATGTATGATGTAATTTATGTCAGTATGTATGATATTATGAATGCCCATATCTATAGCATCATTTATGTCTGTATTAGGCTTGGGTAACAACGGAAAAATTTGTTTCTAAACTCGTTTCGTTTTTAGGGGTCCATCGCATTTCATTTTTTTAAAGAATTCCGAAATTTTCCTTTTAAAAATTTCGAAATTTACGAAATTTCGTATAATTACGAATCGATTCGTTAATGGCGGACGCAATTGCGCAATATGCTAAAAAAACCTCCAAATGGGACAGGGGGAACTTCTGAAGCTTCCCTCTCCCTCTGTTGTTGACTGTTGGTGTGATAAAACACACAACAACTATAAAACTTGCACCAGACATGCGAAAATAATTACGAAATAATTACAAAATAATTACAAAATAATTTCGAAATAATAATGAAATAATTACGAAATAAATTGAAAAAATTGTTTCGAATCTAATTTACACCTCACACTATTTCTGCATGGCTCAATATTGGATCGTAAGCTAATTTAAATACGAATGAATAACGAATTATGAAATTAACGAACAAAACCGCCCAAGCCTAGTCTGTATGTATGGTATCCTAAGTATTCATATGTATTAGGCATGGTTAGGTTCGGGCGGAATCTTCAAAATTCGGAATAGATTTGGAAATATTTCCTTTTTGAAGCAATTTCGAAGTTTTTAAGGCAACCGGAAGTCCTTTTGCCCTTCCAAAGCTTTTTCCGTCATTTCTGTTACGAAGCAGTAATGGTAATGTTTTAAACCAGAGTGGATGAATTTCCTCCCTTTGCTCCCCCCACCACGCTTCTGGAGTAAAACGACTGCTTTCAAAGTAAAGGCCACCCAATGAAACTGGAAATAACACTTTCAAACCATTAAGGAAGGATTCAGAAGACTCAAAAGTATCAAAATGTTTTGAACATTTTTTTTCTGTGAAAATCGGAATTGGTTTTAGAATCAAACCACCAACAGAAAATACTGGAAGGGTTTGGTGGGCAATGTCCTTTGGTTTTGGAGTTGTAGTTCACCTACATTCAGAGATGACTGTGGACTCAAACAATGAGGGATCTGGACCAAACTCTACACAAATACTCAATATGCTCAAATGTGAACACTGGTGGAGTTTGGGGAAAATAGAATCTTGACATTTGGGAGTTGTAGTTGCTGGGATTTATAGTTCACCTACAATCACAGAACATTCTGAACCCCACCAAGGATGGAATTGGGCCAAACTTGGCACACAGTTCTCCCATGACAACAGAAAATACTGGAAGGGTTTGGTGGACATTGACCTTGAGTTTTGGAGTTGTAGTTTACCTACATCCAGAGATGACTGTGGACTCAAACAATGATGGATCTGGACTAAACTCTACAAAAATACTCAATATGCCCAAAGGTGAACACTGGTGGAGTCTGGGAAAAATAGAATCTTGACATTTGGGAGTTGTAGTTGCTGGGATTTATAGTTCACCTACAATCAAAGAGCATTCTGAACCCCACCAATGATAGAATTGGGCCAAACTTGGCACACAGTTCTCCCATGACCAACAGAAAATACTGGAAGGGTTTGGTGGACATTGACCATGAGTTTTGGAGTTGTAGTTCACCTACATCCAGAGATGACTGTGGACTCAAACAATGATGGATCTGGCCAAACTCTACACGAATACTCAATATGCCCAAATGTGAACACTGGTGGAGTTTGGGGAAAATAGAATCTTGACATTTGGGACTTGTAGTTGCTGGGATTTATAGTTCACCTACAATCAAAGAACATTCTGAACCCCACCAACGATAGAATTGGGCCAAACCTCCCACACAGAACCCCCATGTGGGCCACAGCAATGTGTGGCAGGGGACGGCTAGTAAATAAATAAATATGATTGCTGTTTTTTCCTCCTTTTTCAGAAGGGCGAAATAATACTCTGGCCTCCCACTAGCAAAGCAAGGTATTGATCAGGCTGAGCTGCATTGATAGGCTCTGCCTCTGCGCAGAGTGCCATTTTGGGCAGAACAATTGGCAATTCCTGAGCAGGAAAGAGAAAACGTTGCGCGTGTTCATGGCGTGAGCAAATTAATGTTAATCGGCACAATGAAGAATCAGTTGTGATAACCACATTCATTTGCCACTTTCCTGTTTTGAAGTATTCCCAGACTTGCTTTAGTTTTATTAATGCATTTCTTTTATCTTCCATCGGAATGGTGTTCCGTATGTAAAGTGACCAAAGGTGATTAATGATAAATAGATTAAGATGGGACAGGGCGTTTGAAAAATGACTTACGTGGTGCATGTAAGTCAGTGGCTAGAGTCCCCGAAATGCAAATTCTGCTTAAGTTAATGACTGGAAAATCATGATGGCTGTAGCATATGAGCTTCTGAATTATTTAAATAGCTTTTATAAACAATAAATAATTAGCACTTTTTTTGCATAGGGTCTCATTAATATGCCACCATTGCAGCTGATTTCTATGTGCAAAGTGGAGTTAGGATCACAACCCTATCTACAGATCATCTTATTTGTGTCTGTGTGTAAACAGATGGGAAGGTTTCCTTATGGTCTGCGTTTAGCCTTTCAAAAATGGAGCTTATCATTTTGTTGGGTTATTGTAGGTTTTTCAGGCTATATGACCATGTTTAGAAGCATTCCCTCCTGACATTTCGCCTGCATCTATCATTCAGTTGTCCTGTTTTGGAAAGTTCTGGGGGAGATTGCTCTCATTGGAAAAAGTAGAGGAAGAGGCAAGCTTTTCTTAAGGATTTTATTAATGACTAGCCATCTTTTGCCATGCGTTGCTGTGGTCCAGTCTGTGTATATGTTTTTTTGTGTGTATATGTGTGTGTCTATGTATATGTATGTGTGTGTGTGTGTGTGGTTTTGTGCATGCATTGTAATGTATTTTTTAATTTTTTTGGCCTTTTAAGTCTCTTCTGTTGTGTTTTTCAGTGTTTTTATGAGTGATGGTCACTCATTGGCGTGATAGGTGTCTTGTGTCCAAATAGGTGTCTTGTGTCCAATTCTATCATTGGTTGGGTTCAGAATGCTCTGTGATTGTAGGTGAACTATAAATCCCAGCAACTACAACTCCCAAATGTCAAGATTCTATTTTCCCCAAACTCCATCAGTGTTGATATTTGGGCATATTGAGTATTCATGTAGAGTTTGGTCCAGATCCATCATTGTTTGAGTCTACAGTGATCTCTGGATGTCGGTGAACTACAACTCCAAAACCAAAGGACACTGCCCACCAAACCCTTCCAGTATTTTCTGTTGGTCATGGGAGAACTGTGTGCCAAGTTTGGTTCAATTCCATCATTGGTGGGTTCAGAATGCTCTTTGATTGTAAGTGAACTATAAATCCCAGCAACTACAACTCCCAAATGACAAAATCAATTTTTTTTGAGTGAAGGACATACATTGGGTTGTTAGGTGTCTTGTGTCCAAATTTGGTGTCAATTTGTCCAGTGGTTTTTGAGTTCTGTTACTCCTACAAACGAACATGACATTTATATATATATATATAGATTACCTGCTTTCATCATGCATTTGAAATGCGCCTTTCCATTTAATCTCTTTGTCACTCAAAAGGTTTAGGAAAATTAATGGGCAATGCACACATACTATATTATGCTATATTATGATTAGATTTGTATTCCTTTCTTAAAGGTGTGCTTGTATTGTTGGTGTGTGTCCACAGATTGGAGGAATGAGACTGTATTAGAAACTGCATCCCAATTGTGCCGTCACACGCAGACGCTATTACGTTAAAACTAAGATGTGCTTCTCTCTTTATCTGGGCGAACTGCTGGGGGTCTTTCTTTGAAGCAATAACTCAATACTTTCAGCAACTGATGCCAGTCAAGATATGAATATGAATAAAATGTTTATTTCCAAAGTCCTTGGCAGACTTGACACAGCTTGATAAAGTTACAAGACACAAACAGTCAATTTGGGAAACCATAGAGATGTTCTTTCCCTTTTCTTCAGTTACTGAGGTAACTTTTCTCCAAATGATAGAAAACATCCTGGGATCTTTCACCCTAACCCTGAGCTGCTATGGTTAGAAAGAACAAGTCTTCCCCTATCTAAGCACAAGGTTACCTTTGGAGATGAAGTAATGCTCAATAGTACTCAATAACTATTTCTCTCTATTTCTCAATAAACTTCTCTTTATCTCTATATCTATCTATAACTCAATCAGCTTCTCTGTCTAAATAACCCAATGACTCAATTACTCAATCACTCAATTGCTATTCTATCTATCTATCTCAATTTCTCAATTGTACACACAATGGGTTTTTCAGAGCTCCCTGCCTGACCAACAGCACATCTGAGGTTCTTTTCTCTACTGAAGGAGGCAGGGGAGATTCCAAAATGGAGATCTCAACCCCAGGAAAAAGGGCGGACTCCAAACCCAAAGAGATACTTTCTAAACCAGTGGTTCTCAACCTGTGGGTCCCCAGGTGTTTTGGCCTACAACTCCCAGAAATCCCTGCCAGTTTACCAGCTGTCAGGATTTCTGGGAGTTGAAGGCCAAAACATCTGGAGACCCACAGGTTGAGAACTACTTTTCTAAACCAATAGATGCAGAGGGCCTGCAGCCTGGCTTTCCAGACTCTGATACTGGTGCTGCTGGGTCTGTAGCAACCGAGGGGAAATGCAAAGGAATGCTATCCCATGCAGCTAAAAGGCAACATAAACCATGCTCCTGGAAGAAGGAACACCAATGCTAATTGAATACAGTAGAGTCATGCTTATCCAATTTTCACTCATCCAGCATTCTGTATTATCCAATGCAGTCTGCTTCTTGCCCAGATCCACTGCTGTTTCCTTACTTACTTATTTGTTTGTTTCTAGCATTTCTACCCCGTCCTTCTCAACCCCCAAAGGGGGACTCAGGACGGCCATAACATATAAAGTTAGCAAATCCAAGTCCAAATCCGAATCCACCTCCAAAGTCATAGTCCAAGGTCTGTCCACTGTCAACCAAAGAAATAGTATGCATTATTAGTGCTGCGCCTGCTGCTCAAATGCTTGGTCCCATAACCATGATTTAAGCTTTTTTCTAAATGACAGGTGGGAAGGGGCTGACATAGCATGGGACGACAATTGTGACATGTTTGAAAGATTTCCCATTTTGGAAGAAAGCTGTCATACAACTGCAATCTATATAAATAAAAATATAAGGTTCATTTGTGGGATTGACATAACTCAAAAACCACTGGACACCAAATATGGACACAAGACACCTACCAGGCCAACCAGTGACCATCACCCATAAAAACATTGAAAAACACAGCAGAAGAGACTTAAAAAGCAAACAAACAAAAACCTCAAAATATATTACAATGCATGCACAAAACCACATACATACACAAACACACAAATATACACACGTATATGCTTATACACACAAAAACACATACACAGAAAGGGGGAAGGAAGAAAGGAAGGAAGAAGAGAAGGAGGGAAAGAAGGAGGGAAGGAGAGAAGGAAGGAAAGAAAGCAGGAAGGAGAGAAGGAAGGAAGAAAGAGGTAGAGAAGAAGGAAGGAGAGAAGGAGGGAAGGAGAGAAGGAGGAGAGAGAAAGAAGGGAAAGGAGGAGGGAAGGAGAGAAGGACATAAAAAAGTGAAAGAGGGAAGGAATGAAAGAGAGAAAAAGGGAGGAAAGGAAGGAAGGAAAGAGAGAAGGAAGGATGGAACCAAAGAGCAAAAGAAGCAAGAAAAGAAACAGGTAGAGAAGTAAGAAAGAAGAAGGGAAAGAAAAAGAGGGAAGGAAGGAAGGAAGGAAGGAAGGAAGGAAGGAGAGAAGGAAGGAAAGAAAGAAGTAGAGAAGGGAGGGAGGAAAGAAGGAGGGAAGGAGAGAAGGAGGGAAAGAAGGAGGGAAGGAGAGAAGGAAATAAAAAAGTGAAAGAGGGAAGGAAGGAGAGAAGGAATGAAAGAGAGAAAAGGGGAGGAAAGGAAGGAAGGAAAGAGAGAAGGAAGGATGGAACCAAAGAACAAAGGAAGCAAGAAAAGAAACAGGTAGAGAAGAAAGAAAGAAGACAGGAAAGAAAAAGAGGGAGGGAAGGAAGGAAGGAAGGAAGGAAGGAGGGAAGGAGAGAAGGAAGGAAAGAAAGAAAGGTAGAGAAGGAAGGGAGGAGAGAAGAAGGGAGAGAAGGAGGGAAGGAGAGAAGGAAATAAAAAAGTGAAAGAGGGAAGGAAGAGAGAAGGAATGAAAGAGAGAAAAAGGGAGGGGGAGGAAGGAAAGAGAGAAGGAAGGATGGAACCAATGAGCAAAGGAAGCAAGAAAAGAAACAGGTAGAGAAGAAAGAAAGAAGAAGGGAAAGAAAAAGAGTGAAGGAAGGAAGGAAGGAGAGAAGGAAGAAAAGAAAGAAGGGTAGAGAAGGTAGGGAGGAGAGAAGGAGGGAGAGAAGGAGGGAAGGAGAGAAGGAGGGAGAGGAGGAGGGAGAGAAAGAGAGGAGGGAGGGAAGGAAGGAAGGAAGGAAGGAAGGAAGGAAGGAAGGAAGGAGAGAAAGAAAGGAGAGAAAGAAAGAAGGAGAGAAAGAGGGAGGGAAGGTTGTCTACAGCAAAGTGTGGCGGGTACAGCTAGTATGTAAATAAATAGATAAATGAAATGAATGGAAAAAATGGTAGCCTGAAGGAAGTAGCTCTGGAAGATTTATTTATTATTTATTTATTTACTTTATTTGTATACCACTCTTCTCAGCCCTGAGGCGACTCAGAGCGGTTTACAACAATTTAGGGATACACAATACAAAATCATTAAGTATTTAAAAGCAATGGCACCACAAATCATTAAACATCAATAGCAATACATCACTACATCAGTATAACAAATCCATCAGGTCTCATCAATGAAATCAGAATCCAAACTCGTTATCCGATATTCCGTGTTCCGATAGTCAGTCAATCAATCACACTGCTTAGTCGAATGCCTGTTCAAACAGCCAGGTCTTTACTTTCCTCCGGAATGCCAGCAAGGAGGGGGTCGATCTAATATCTGCAGGAAGGGCGTTCCACAGCCGAGGGGCCACCACTGAGAAGGCCCTGTCTCTCGTCCCCGCCAGGCGTGCTTGTGAAGCCGGCGGGATCGAGAGCAGGGCCTCCCCAGACAATCTTAATGTCCTAACTGGTTCATAGGAGGAGACACGAAGATGAGGACATTGTTGTCCCAAATAAGAATTATACTTCTCCAAGGAACTTTCCTTTAGCCTCCCAAATGTACCGCATTGCAATAACCTAAAAGTCCAATTAAACATTTATAAATACAGCTCAAGTGTCCAAAGTAAAATGACAGGCAAAGATATTACAGATATAAAAGCTGTAGGTATGAATTATGCTCGGTGTCTCATTCTCTGCAATGCTAGGGATGAAGAGAAATATCATTTGGGGGTCGGAATTCTAATTTGGGGAGACAACGTCCTTGTTTTGTATAAGTGCCATCAATCTGTACTGCAAATGGGCTGGTTATAATCCCATTCTGACAACACAAGTTGCCCTTTATTTGTTTAAAGCTGCTAAAAGGAGATCAGAGTACATAGATCAGATTGGGGTGCAGCGTAGGGGAGACGAGGATAGTTGATGCATATATCTACAGCTACCTGTATATTTGTATTTTATTTTAAGAGGAATAGATGTCTGTTGTATGTTGCATGTTTTGTCTGCATTAAGTTCTTGTGGGTTTTTTCAGGCTATATGGCCATGTTCTAGAGGCATTTCTCCTGACGTTTCACCTGCATCTATGGCAAGCATCCTCAGAGGTGAGGTCTGTTTGGTAACTGGGAAAAGGGTTATATATCTGTGGAATGACCAGGGTGAGACAAAGGCTTTTGTAAGTTGGGCTAGGTGTGAATCTTTCAACTGACCATCTTGATTAGCATACAATGGGCTGACTGTGCCTGGAGCAAACTCTTCTTGAAAGGTGATTGGTAGGGCTGGGCGGTTTCGTTTCGTTAATTCGCAATTTGTTAAAAATTCGTTATTTTTTATAACGAAGCGATAACGAACCATTCTGGAGCAACTTAAAAACGAAACGAATTTTTAAATTCGTTTCGTAAATGCTTCGGATTCGTTATGTATTCGTTTCGTTATCGGTTTGAGGTCGTTTCGTTATTATTTCCGCATGTCTGGGGCAAGTTTTATAGTTGTTTTTGTTTAATTAGTGAAAAAAAATTATAAATATCACACCAACAGTCAACAACAGAGGGAGAGGGAAGCTTCAGAAGTTCCCCCTGTCCCATTTGGAGGTTTTTTAGCGTATTGCGCGGTCGCGTCCGCCATTAATGAATCGATTCGTTATTGTTTCGTATTTGTTTTGTTAATGTTTCGTAATTTTTTTTACATTTACGAAATGTCGTAAATATCGAACTTTTTAAAAGAAAAATTTCGGAATTCTTTTAAATATCGAAACGCAAAAACCCCCAAAAAACGAATCGATTTTAGAAACAATTTTTTCCGCTGTTACCCAGGCCTAGTAATTGGATGTCCCTGCCTGTTTCCTCTCTGCTGTTTTTGATGTTGCAATTTTAGAATTTTTTAATACTGGTAGCCAGATTTTGTTCATTTTCATGGTTTCCTCCTTTCTGTTGAAATTGTCCACATGCTTGTGGATTTCAGTGGCTTCTCTGTGTAGTCTGACATGGTGGTTGTGAGAGTGGTCCAGCATTTTTGTGTTCTCAAATAAAATGCTGTGTCCAGGTATGTCTGCATTGTTTGTTTTTGATAAGGCCAATTGGCTAATCAATAAAATTGTTGTTGTTGTAGTGCAAATGGGCCACGGGCTTCTCTGGGTAGAATGTGCCTGGGTAGAATGTGCAGAGCCCTCGGAGAGGGAAGCCAAGGGGGAAGAAATGCAATGCTGGCATCCCAGCGTAAAGGCGAAATGTTTTAAAATACAGGCCAATGCTTATCAAAATAAGAAATGTTTATGGAAGCCCTACCTCACATTTACACCCAAAGCTAATATATGTCTTGGGATGACAAGTCCAATTGGATAGATGTCCCATCATGATAACTTGGAAGAGATCCATTTAATTATAGCTCACATTAAACAAGAGATTGCTGGCCATATAATAAAAAAACCCTCTCCCCCCTCCCTTCCCCCCCAACCCTGCAAACAGACACAGACATAAACCATATGTTTTAAATGCAGTAAAGAGAAAGGGAAGAGAGAATGTGGTGCGGATGGTGCGCGGCGCGCTCTCTGCCTCTTTCTCTCTGCAAAAGCCTGCAGTGCCAGGCACAGATTTGGAAGGCACGGCCACATCAGTATTTAACGCTGCTGGAAAAGCCACCCTTCAAGGTTCCCCTCTCTCTCTCTTTCTCTCTCTTTTTAGTGCTTCCAAGTCACAAAGAAAAGAGAAATATAGTTGCATTGATTGTTAAATCCTCGCGCTTGTTACTCACTGCCCGCACACAGAACATCCTGCCTTTTGTAGCAGCGAGGAGAGTTGGTATTTATCAGGGTTCAGAGCTAGTTCAGCCACACACTTGACAAATTATTTGTGGAATTGTGGTATTCACAGTCACTTAAATAAGAATCTGTCAACACAAGGCTGTGCTTTGTTGCTGTGGGTCTCCGGGTTTTTTCTTCCCAAGCACTCAAAGAATGATGGATTGGAGGTAATGCAAATTCACTAGCATTTTATATGCTGGTGCCTTCTTCATAGACAGGAAACATAGCTCAGTATCATCTTGTAAAATGCCTTAACTGTAAAGGCCTCGCTCGGCACGAGAAGTGCCTTTTTAAAAATGGTGTGTTGGAAGGAGGAGATGGGACTCACATATTTCCCTCACGTCCCCGGCTTTGTCGGAGCAGGTGCGCACGCGGGATTTCTCAGGCTAACTGGGACATATGCTTATCTGCTCTTGGTAATTAAAACAACTTGATAAATAACATTATTGGGTTTTATGGCAAGTTAAAAGTTAATGCTGCTTAACGGGATATTAAATACAAATAGCTCAAACAGCAGAAAATGTTGTCTCTTCGGGAACTTCTTCTGCATTTTAAATACATCTCGGAGTGCACCAGGACTGCAAATTTATGAATAAATATGAAGCGCAGGCTTGAGCCACACGCCAAGGAAGAGCTCAAATAAATAGGCATTCTCAGGACTAAGGCTGTTCTGAACTGCCTCCGACTGGTTTGAGAAACAGGAGAAACTGTGTGGAGAGATCCGCAAAGCTGTCATGAGCAGCCATTTTTTGTTTGGTTGGTTTGTCCATACTGTTGAGCAGCACAGGGAAGAGCATGGCACTCAGGGGCGGCTCATCCATTATGCGAAGTAAGCGGTTGCAGAACACTTTTTTTGCCAGGGGCGCAGAGGCGCCTCTGCAAATGCCCCTCAACAGCCACTTGTGGAGCGCCCCCTCAGCTCACAACAGCCCTAGCAGTCCGGGGGGAGCCTCGGCTTTCTTGCCTCGCCGCCGGGCGATCCTCTTCCCAAAGGGGCCGGGCCCTTGAGCCGCTCCCTGGGGAAATCAGAACAGCGACCTCACTTCTCTCCTTTAGGAGAAAACTCAAAACCTGGTTGTGGGACCAAGCGTTTGGTTAATGAGCAGGTAAAGAATGGATACCATCTAGGAAAGGTATAATGGATTGGAATCTGGAACCCGGAAAGACGAATGCTGAACACGTGAATTGTTCTATATGCTGTGTAACTGATTGTTAATTTGCATTGTTGTCTTAACCATGATAACTGTTTTTAACTGCTTCGTTATGATTGTCATTTGTATAATTGTAATTGTATGGGCGCCGAATGGTGCCTCGTTGTGTAAGCCGCCCTGAGTCCCCCCTTGGGGGTGAGAAGGGTGGGGTATAAGTGCTGGAAATAAATAAATAAATAATAAATAGCCCCTCTCGTTCCTGCTCCCTCTCGTTCCTTCAGGCACGCCTCCGGACCCAAAGCGGGCCAGGCAAGGGAGCAAGTGCGGCAAGTGAAGTTACTGGGAGGGATGTATAGTTCACCTACAATCAAAGAGCATTCTGAACTCCACCAGTGATGGAATTGAACCAAATATGGCACACAGAACTCCCACGACGAACAGAAAATATATATCAATGATTGGTTGGGGAGGGGCGCCAAAATACTGTTTGCTTACTGTTGAAAATTACCTAGGGCCACCTCTGATGGCGCTGGAGCAATAGAAGACATCATCCATGGCTCTTTCATGGGTCTCTCTCACTACTATATGTTGGCCTCTCTCAGTCCTGTCCGGGTCTATTCTACCTCACCCTCAATGTCTATACAATGCATAACACGAGAATGAATTCACAATTTTTAGTACAGTAATATGTATTTTGCACAAAGAACATGAAAACAACTTCTCCGACCTATACCCTGAAAAAAGATGCGTCCTTGAAATGACAGAGGTGTTTTCTGCATCTATATAAATAAAAATGTAATGTTCGTTTGTGGGATTGACATAACTCAAAAACCACTTGACAAATTGCCACCAAATTTGGCCACAAGACACCTTCTAACCCAAGGAGTGACCATCACTCAAAAAGATTGATTTTTATCATTTGGGAGTTTGGGGAAAATAGAATCTTGACATTTGGGAGTTGTTGCTGCTGGGATTTATAGTTCACCTACAATCAAAGAGCATTCTGAACTCCATCAATGATGGAGTTGAACCAAACTTGGCACACAGAACTCCCATGACCAACAGAAAATACTGGAAGGGTTTGGTGGGCATTGACCTTGAGTTTGGGAGTTGTAGTTCACCTACATCCAGAGAGCACTGTGGACTCAAACAATGATGGATCTGGACCAAACTTGGCACAAGCATTCAATACGCCCAAATATGAACACAGATGGAGTTTGGGGGAAATAGACCTTGACATTTGGGAGTTGTAGTCACTGGGATTCACAGTTCACATACGATGAAAGGGCATTCTGAACCCCACGAACGACAGAATTGGGGCAAACTTCCCACACAGAACCCCCATGACCAACAGAAAATACTTAAGGCCATCCAGTCCAACTCCCTTCATCAGGGCAAGAAAACGTAATCAAAGCCCTCCTGACAAAGAGCCATCCAGCCATAGATATAGATAGATAGATAGATAGATAGATAGATAGATAGATAGATAGATATGATTCACACACAGATATAGTATCATAGATTTGAAAGGGACCCTTAAAGAAGGACAATAATATGTTCCATGTTCCAGAGTAGGCAAACCAGACCATCTCCACGTCAACACTGACAAAGAAACAACAAGAAATACTGTGTTTACCCACAAGCAGAAAGAAATTACATATATTAGAAACCAACACTTTCTCATTACTTTATTTTCCAGATCACCAGACTGGGCCACAGCAACGCCTGGCAGGGGACAGCTAGTTATATATAAATTGGGTTTATTTTAATACTTGTAACCCTCTAGAGCTTTCTGGGAAGAAGAATTAACCACAAAAGCTTGAAACAGGTACAAAAATGAGGGATATACCAGCCCTGCTTGTTTAAGATTTGGAAGCGCTGAGATTACAGATTGATTTACAGTGTTTACAAGATACGTTGAAAAAAAATGTCTACTTGGTTAGCCAAGAAAGAAATAGCCCAGAAATCACACATGGTTTACAACACATCTGACTGATAACATTTTAAAAAATGTATGTAATATTTTGAAATATCTGGCTAATTATTTTTAATAGTTTCATGATAATATATGTGCAAAAAACCTCCTCTTCTTGGACGGGTTCCTGCTTCGGATCTTCTCAATGCATTTCGACTTGGCATCCTTTCCTTTCTGCAGAATTTCTCCAGTTGCCCATATTTCTTGCCAAGGTGTTTGTGGAACATATTTTGACAGCTTTCTCACTAAAATTGTGACTACTTGTTCCTGGAATGAGTACCAAATTGCAAATGTGAAATGTGTTGAATTTCTTTCAATAATGTCACAACTGCAGAAGGCTTTTTTATACTCCGTCTCTGGCACGAGGATGCAAGGCAAGGCCTGGCTTCTCCTTTCGCTGATTCCTTGGCCAGCGAGGCTTGATCATTGTATTACCAACAAGAGCTTTTGGGTGAAGACTCAGTCGCTTCTTGAGCCTGTACGATTCATTGCATGTTGAAGCTGATCCAGGTCCCTTAGCACTGTTTGGGGAATTCAATGAATCTATCCTGCAAAAGGAGCTAACTAGCTTTTTTCTATCTAGTGGCAACATGAGAAATAACACGTCATTCATTGCAATGAATATCTGGACCATAGGGAAGGCTGAGCGAAGGAAGAGAGATGCTTTTGAACTATGGTGTTGTAGGAAAATTTTGAGAGTGCCTTGGACCATGAGAAGATCCAACCAGTCCATCCTTCAGGAAATAAGGCCCAACTGCTCACTGGAGGGAAGGAGATTAGAAGCAAAGAAGAAGTCCTTTGGCCACATCATGAGAAGGTAGGAGACCTTGGAGAAAACAATGATGCTGGGGAAAATGGAAGGAAAAAGGAAGAGGGGCCGACCAAGGACAAGATGGATGGATGGCATCCTTGAAGGAACTGGCTTGACTATGAAGGAACTGAGGGTGGCCACGGCCAACAGGGAGCTCTGGCATGGGATGGTCCACAAGGTCACAAAGAGTCAGAAATGACTGAATGAAGAAACAACATCTCATCATATCTGGAAAAGAGACTTCTATGGAATGTCTGGCCATACACATGCAGGGAAAAATTACAGACCAACCTCATAATTTATTGTATGTAATATGTAATAGCAACCAGAAGGCATGGATAGAGTTGCTGGGATAACTCGTTGCTCGTAATAATTTCATTAAAATTACCTTCTGAAGCAATATCGAAGTTTTTTTTAAAAAGCCCTTTGAATCTTTAGTTAAAAAGCCCTTCTGAAGCTTTTCCCACCATTTTTGTTACAACGCAGGCAATGATCCCCCCCCCCCGGGGTCCCGACCCCCAGGTTGAGAACCACTGCTCTAGAACATGGCCATACAGCCTGAAAAACTCACAGAAACATTCAATGTCTATATAAAACAAATTTGGGATCAGGAAAAATATTGCAGACAAGAAAATGAATGAGATTTTTCTATTCGTAACCCAAGCAAAACATGTAATGAATCTCATGATGTTACAGCAGGTAAAATAGCGGACGAGATGAGGGCAGCCCATACCCAAAACCTTGGCTATGGTTCTCATTAGGCAACCTGGGCAACGAATGACTATATCTCAGACTGTGCTAGAGATATTAAACAAAAGAGGGAAGGACCGTATATGTCACCTCATTATGTTTCATGTGGCTTTAGGTCAGGATCTTAAAATCTGATTTGGGTCCGCACGACTATGGAATTTTGAAAATATCTTGCTTTGGGGAGTAGCTTTTTAACACCCTGGTAAAAATAGACAGCCCCCCTGGTACTGAATGTCTCTGTAGCGAGGAATCAGGCATGTGAAAGTGAAATTGCTAAAAGACTTAATGGTTTGTTATGCCAGTCTCTGCTCCTCATGGGAGAGACTTTCTCCCAGAGCTGATGGTTACGAATTTCATTTCCTTTACTCCTTAGAACAGCTTAGCAAAATTTGAAAATCGCTTCCAGAACATAATGAATGTGCAACACATTCTACGGGCCTCAGTTATCCTCAATAAGGATGTAAAATGGATCCAAAGAAATAAAGTCCCAGTGAAAAAGAGGAAGTGAGATTGTGGAGTCGTTAGAAAGTTCTGGTTTGAGGTGCATAGAAAAATGAGAGAGATCTTCCAACTCAACTTTGAATTCAAACCAGAATACTTCCTGCTGGGAATGACTAACCTTAAGCTGAATAAGAATGATGACAAGATCTTTTTTTACCTGACTACAGCAGCGAGGATATGTATTGCCCGTGTATGGAAAACTAAGGATACAGCAACTTTTAATTTATGGATCAATAAGGCTATGGATATTATGAATATGGACTTGCTAACACAGAAAATAAAGAAAAATAGAACAACAGCAGATAACACCGACTGGAACAAGTTCATTAATTTTCTAAAGAAAAATAATCTCAAGTATTGTTAAAATAGGAAGGAAAGAAGAATCCTGGAAGTGATATTAAAATTAGGTCAAAGATTAACYATTAAATCAAAATAAGTTAGGAACGAAATAAAACACAAGTTGCTTGAAGATCCGGGAAGTTAAGGGGAAATTATATATGTTTATATGTGTATAGGTATTGAAATGTGTTGCAGGGTGAGGGGGGGGGGGGGCAAAGGCAACATTCTGTCCATGAATTTGGGTTAGGTAAGTAGCTAGGTGTGTAGGTAGAGAAGAATACGATTTGCGAAACTAGACATGGATGATTACGTAGGAATGTAGTATATACAGARAGAAGCATTCAGCCTTCAAGGTAGTTGCCTTTTTTAACTTGTATATAGATTTGTTCATCTTGTCTGTCTTGTCTGTCAATTTGTCTATGTTGTAAAACCTTTTCCAATAAAAATAAAATTTTAAAAAAGGAAGTGAGAAATTAAAATAGGCCATGCTTGCATAAAGGTAAGTATTAGGCCTGTTTAATAAAAAAAATGGTTCAAAACTCATTTCAGATGTAGGGGGGTGCTGGTGGTTCAATTCTAAAGCCAGTTCCGATTTTTACGAGAAAAAAATTATGTTCAAAACTTTTTGAAACTTCCGAGACTTCTGAATCCTTTTGTTAATGGTTTGAAAGTGCTATTTTCTGTTTCATTGGGTGGTCTTTACTTTGAAAGTAGTTCTTTTACTCCAGAAGTGGGGGAAAAGGAAGCGGAGGAAATTCACCCTGCTCCGGTTTAAAACTGGCTTCTCTGGCTTAAGCCAGAAGCGGGAAAAGCAAATGGGAGGAAATTCACCCTTCTCTGGTTATATATATATATATATATATATATATATATATAAGGGCTGGGCAACCACGGAAAAATTTGTTTCTAAACTCGATTCGTTTTTAGGGGGTTTTTGCGTTTCGATTTTTAAAAGAATTCCGAAATTTTACTTTAAAAAAGTTCGAAATTTACGAAATTACAAAACAATTACGAAACAATTACGAATCGATTCATTAATGGCGGGCGCGATCGCGAAATATGCTAAAAAATCCCTCTCCCTCTGTTGTTGACTGTTGGTGTGATAATTATATATTTTTTTCACTGATAAAACAAACAGCAACCCTAAAACTTGCACCAGACATGCGGAAATAATAACAAAACGATTACGAAACAATTACGAAACAATTACGAAATAAATTGGAAAAAATTGTTTCGTTTTTTAGTTGCTCCTGAATGGTTCAATATCGCTTCGTTATAAAAAAAAATATAACGAATTAATAACGAATTACGAAATTAACGAACGAAACCACCCAGCCCTAATATATATATATATATATATAAAATAACATTTTATTACAGTTTTACAAAAGATAAAAATCTATACATCTGATAGGCGGGGGGGGGGGGGGGGTGGTGGAAAAGTGTTGAGGGAAAGGGAGGAAACACGATGAGGGGGGGGGGGGGTGGGATGGCGGGGGGGTTGTGGTGGAGGTTAGGGGGTAAAGTGAATAGGGGACGGGGGTGGTTGACTTCCCAATCTTTCTTCCGACGACCATATCCTTTCCATTTAAGTCTTTGTTTCTTCATTCGGCTCCACTTCTTGTCATTTCTTTCCTTTTTAATTGCCTACATGGGTTTCTACTTAGTTTACTTCCACCAGTCTTCTAAGAAGACCTTGGAACCTTTTCGCTTTTGTGAGTAGCCATGAAGTCTTCAAACTGTTTCCAGTTTGTTCTTTTCAGAGGTAATCCCGTACAGTCTTTCATATAGTAAGTTAGCTTGTCCATGTCTTTCAAATCCCAGATTTTCTGCAGCCATTCCTCTGATGAACTAGATTCTTTCAGCTTCCATTTTCTGGCATATACAATTCTGGCAGCTGTCACACAGTAGGTGAAAAGGATATCCTGGTTGGGGTCTAATTCTAAGTCAGCATCAGTGATATTCAGCAAAAAGTATTCCGGTTTCATTTGTATTTTAATTTCCAATATTTTTTGCGAAACATCTTGGATCTCTTTCCAGTAGCTTCTGGCTATCGGGCAGGTCCACCAAAGGTGGTAGAAGGTTCCCACCTGGGAGCCACACTTCCAGCATTTATTCGACAGATTCCTATACATTACACTCAACTTCTCTGGTTTAAAATTGGCTTCTCAGAAGCGAGGGAAAAGCTGAATCATTTCCAACTCACTTCCTGATTCGGAAAAAAATGGCAAGACTAACTTCGGAAGGGCAAGGGGATGTAAAAAAGTTCAAAATCACTTCAAAAAGGTAATTCTTCCGACTTTATTTCAAATAACGAAGATTCTGACTGGACCTAACCATGCCTAGTAAGTATGCCTCAGGTAAAGAACCAAATTTAGGTTTGGACAGAATTAGCAAAGTGAATGCTTAGCAAGCAACAGTTCAATAGGACAGGCAAAATAGGAGCAGCCTAGTCAAAAGCTAAGACCCTGGACTATTGAAAGAAATGGGGGTAAGGTAGCCTTTCCGTGTGATCTAGAAAGGATTTTATTTATTTATTTATTTACCTTACTTATATACGGCTGTTCTCAGCCCGAAGGCGACTCACAGCGGTTCACAACAAATACGAACAGCAAAAATCCAGTGCTACAGTATAAAAACAGTTAACAACCTAACACATTACACAATTAATAAACAGTTACTACAATACCCATTCACTGTCGTCTCGTCATCAAAAACATGTTCCAGATTCATCATCCATTGTTCCATTCCAGTGTTCATTAACCAATCATTGCACTAATTATTCGAACGCCTGCTCAAACAGCCAGGTCTTCACTTTTTTGCAGAATACCATTAGAGATGGTGCTAGTCTAATGTCGGTAGGAAGGGCGTTCCACAGCCGAGGAGCCACCACCGAGAAGGCCCTATCTCTCGTCCCCGCCAGCCGAGCTTGAGAAGCAGGCGGGATCGAGAGCAGGGCCTCCCCGGAAGATCTCAAAGTCCTGGTGGGTTCATAGGCAGAGATGCGGTCGGATAGGTAGCTTGGGCCGGAACCATTTAGGGCTTTAAAGGTCAACGCCAGCACTTTGAATTCAGCCCGGTAGCAGATCGGTAGCCAGTGGAGTTGGCGCAACAGGGGGGTTGTATGCTCCCTGCGCTCCGCTCCTGTTAAAATCATGGCTGCCGAGCGTTGGACTAGTTGGAGCTTCCGAGCTGTCTTCAAAGGCAACCCCACGTAGAGAGCGTTGCAGTAGTCTAAATGGGATGTAACCAGAGCGTGGACTACCGTGGCCAAGTCAGACTTCCCAAGGTACGGGCGCAGCTGGCGCACAAGCTTTAGCTGTGCAAATGCTCCCCTGGTCACCGCCGAAACCTGGGGTTCCAGGCTCAGCGATGAGTCCAGGGTCACACCCAAGCTGCGAACCTGCGTCTTCAGGGGGAGTGCGGCCCCATCCAACACAGGCTGTAACCCTATGCCCTGTTCGGGCATATTCTGAAAGTACAACTGGATTTTCAAAACAAGAAATTATGGCCAGAATACTGTTGGAAGACTTATGTACACTTATTTATTTCCTATATTTATACCTGCCCTTCTCACCTCACAGAAGCACCATACAGCATAAAACAATACATCAATAAAATATAATGAAAATAATAAAAAATAATAAAAAACAGTACAAAATAGGCACACAAAACAATATAAAATCACAATATACACAAATATACACACACACAAAGCACATATACACAGACTGGGCCACAGCAACGCGTGGCAGGGGATGGCTAGTAAAATATAAATAAATAAACACAAATGGCAGTTAAGTGGAAAATGGAGACAGCTGGTTTTCTGCTACTCTAGGGATAGAAAGTGAACCAATTACAAGGAGGAGGATCCATAGACCACAGATTATTAAACTGTTTTCTGCAGAAAGTGTCCTTCTTGTAAGGAGGGAGGAGGATCTAAAGATGTGGATCAAAACTATAGAAACGAAAGCATTTTTTAAAAAGTGGAACATCAAAAAACTCTTTCACGTCAGCGACTCCAATCAGTTGAAGAAAAATGGCCCTTGGTTTCAGTAAGTGACTCTGGAAGGCTGTCCAGATTTGATAAACATTACATTTAGTAGTTTCTGTGTGCTTAGTACGTAGTGGAAAGGCTGAGAAATGTTTGCCACGTGATGCAGTGGCACTGCGAGCACATAATCACTGGAGCATTAAAACAAGAGAATTTGTGCGTACCCAACGTGCTGTGGCAGGGTAAGCTGAAGTGAACGAGAACTAACTGCTGCCTTTTTGGAAAAAAAGAAAAAGAAAGACCGATAGTCTTCCTTTTCTTGTTCACACTGATTCACTTTAATGTGTTGCTTTTAGGCAATCTCTGGGTGGGTAGAAAACAGCTGTAGTTCGGCAAAAGCCTAAACTGAGGAAAGCGGGAGGATGCGCCATTTCTTTCCTTTCTGTTTAAGGAAAGAGACTTGGTGTGAGAGGGTGAAGGCATATTTTAAAGAAGATTTTCAATTTAATTATGCAGCACTAAAACATTGAAATTAAACTGAATTTGCAATGGAAATGGCTCTCGTTAGTTAACTGTCAAATTTACCGTGGCATTGTAAAACGCAGGCTTCTGGTATTTTATATGAAATGCTCAGTGAAAAAAGTCCATATCTACAGGACAAACTAAAATACACTAAGATGTTTGTGCCGTCGCGCTTGGGGGCTATTAGTCTTAATGAAGGAGGGATGGACGTGGTACTTTTCCCCCAAAGGATTGCTTCTTGCCCTCCTTTAGGAAACCGGAACTCCCAAAAACCCAAAACACTGTAAATAGCTCAAAATAAGTTTTATTTATCACAAAGTCATTTCTTCAAAGCAATGAGCTGGAAAACTTCAGAGGGGTGAAGGAAAACATACGTTACAGTCTCAATTAGTCCTGGGTCCAAGGGGTTTGAAGCTGAGAAGCCTCACCAAGTTTCCTCTTTCCTCAATGGCTGTGAATGCCGAGCAAACCACAACCCCAGTTCAGATGGCCTATGTTTTGAAGATTCAGGATCTTCCTTTGGTGCCAAAAAAACCCGGCTTGAATGCGCCTGGGTCTCCTCAATAATTGTCCAGGACGATCTGGACATAAAGCATGAGTCCCAGGGGTAAAAACCTCAGAACTGGTGCTAAGAGGTAACTTAAATCAGGGTCCTTTAGAGTCAGGTCTCTTACTCACGTCCATGTGGTAGGAACTCTGAAGGCAGAATGAAAAGAAAAGGAAGTTCTCCCCTCTTGCAGGAAGAGGTGGAGCCAAACAGTACTGATTGACAGCTACAAGCAACCAATCCATACAACTGTACATAAACATGGTAAAAGGGGCAGGATTAAGCATGATACAACAGTTTAAGTCTAACAACTAACAGTTCTATACATAGGTGGCGCCACTCGCGCCATCACAATGTTTTAGGGAGGTCCTGCCTGATGTCTTTTTAATTTTTGATAAGCAAGATTATTGTTCTGTTGTGTGCTGGGCCTGTAAAGAATTTCCTTTAGAACAGGACGTGCAACCTTTGCCCAGAGGGAAGCCGGGGGGCCCAAGGAGAAGTTCTCAGAGGTTTTCCACCACAAATGATCTTTAGATGGCTTGCGAAGTATAACAAAGTCTTTTATTAATGAACAATCAAACAGAAACTTCTCTTGTCTTCAATAAAGCTAAACAAATGCTTCCAAGCTTTATGCAACTGGTGGCTTCCTAAACTTGCCCATGAAGGACAGGCAACTGTCTTCAATAACTTCTTCTTTACTTTAAAGGAAAATCCCCTTTTTAACTTCTCCCAGGCTGACTGTAATCTAACCCTTACTGATGTGGGCTCCGCTACCGGGTCGAACTGCGTCTCAAAGCTGAGTGGACCTACCAGTAAAGGTTTAGATATTCTCCAGCTGGAGTTCTTTGGTCTTTAGGGCTGTTTTCCTGGAAATCTTTGGAGACTTAAGACTGTTTTCCCCTGGAAAGTCCTCAAAGCTTTGGGGATGCTTCCCTGGAAATCTTTGGAGATCCTTTGATGCTCTTAAAACTGTTTTCCCCCGAAAGTCTTAAGGGTTGAAGCTTTTGTACAGGGGAAGCTTGCACACGTCCTGTACATTAGCTTTCCTTGCTGAGATTAACTAAAAATGGCTCCCTTCCCTTCCCAATTGCCCTGAGCAAGGGGCGGGACCAAAACTTAACGATGATGGACAGGTGACTTGCCCTATGACTGCAAAACAGATAACAGAAAGAAAATAAAGTTGGAGCTCCTGGTACAGCTGTACCAGAACAATTTTGCACCACCATTTTGTATATACGCTTGTTTTTCTCATTAAAGATCAACTCCATTTTACTACTCGGTTAATAATAATGATAGGCCTGGGTAACAACGGAAAAATTTGTTTCTAATATCATTTCGTTTTTAGGGTGCCTCAGCGTTTTGTATTTAAAAATATATCCGAAATTTTCCATAAAAAAAAGTTTGGTATTTACGAAATTTCGTTAATATTTACAAAACGTTTTGTAAAGATGGCGCCCGCGGTTGCGCATGCGCAAAGCATCAACGAAATTTTTTTCAATATTTTTTCAATATTTTTTTAATTTAATTATTAATTTTTTTTAATAATAAAAAAAATATTTGGCAGAAAATGCTTGCCAAAAAGAGCCACAGGGCAAACAGACTGAGCCTCCCCGCTGCTCCCAGCTCCGTCCCACCCTCCTGAGTCCTGTGGGCTCTCTCTCTCTCTCTTTCTCTCTCCACCAAGAGGAGGGAAAGGAGAAGAAAGAAAAGAGGAAGGGAAAGGAGGGAAGGCAGGCACTCACTCTGGCGGGCCCTCAAGCGCTGCCGCCGAGTCGGGCCCGGCTCCTCCGAAGCACACCCACCGCAAAGGTGAGGAAGGAGGGACGGGGTTGCCTTCCCGCTGAGGGTCGCTCGCCCTCTCGCTCGCTTGCTCAGCCGGCGCCTTCCCCGCCCTCTCCTCCTCCTCCTCCTCCTCCTCTTTCAGGCTCTGACTGGCTAAGGAGAGGAGAGAGAGGAGAGCTCCCAGCAAGCATCTTACGTATTTCCGAAATGGACGGAAATACAAAAATATTTGGCGCATGCTGTTTCGATTTTGAAAATACACTTCCGGGTTTGGAAAAAAGTTTGATATCGTTTCATATATGGGAAATTAACGGGGGGGAAAGCGATATACAAAATTAACGAACGAAACCGCCCAGCCCTAATAATGATGATGATGGAAAAGCTGATACTGTATGAGGATTTAAAGATAGAATTGCTAAGTCTCTGTCATAAGCCAGTAAAGGTAGTCTCAGTGGTGTTTTTTCTTTCTCTCTTCAAGTCACAAAGTCCTCCTGAGAACTTTTCTCCCACCTTTCTCTTGGGGTTTTGTATAGCAGAGTTTCAGCTTTCGTTTTCAATTCCTCTAATTCTTCCTCCCTCCCTCCTGCCTCAAACTTTCTTTCAACTTTCTTAAAAGTTCATTTTGCAGGTACTTCTTTATTTTTCTTGCTCTAATTCCACCGGTGGGGAGTTAATAATAATAATAATAATAATAATAATAAGAAGAAGAAGAAGAAGAAGAAGAATAGAATTTTATTTGTACCCCGCTACCATCTTCCCAAGGGACTCGGTGCGGCTTACATGAGGCCAAGCCCACATCACATACAATAAACAAAAGCAATAACAATAATCAATACAAAACAGTTAGAAAATACACAATAAGCAATAACAATAATATATCGCAACATACAGCATTTAAAAACCTATGGCCAGGCCAAATGTAATAATTCAAACTTAAAATCAAAGAGTGCTGGGCATGAGCAAGGTAAGACAAATTAAAATAGGGTTTCCAGAGAAAGATGAGGGCGCGCAGGTGATCCTAAATCAAAATTAAATTGCATTTGAGGACATATTGCTAAGAGTTTTCCTTATTCTGGGAAGGCACACTGGAACAGCCACGTCTTCAGGCCTCTCCTAAAGACTGCCAGCGTTGGGGCATGTCTGATGTCCCTGGGGAGTGAGTTTCAGAGTAAAGGGGCCACCACCGAGAAGGCCCTCTCCCTCGTCCCTAACAATCGCGCTTGTGATGGAGGCAGGAGCGCGAGCAGGGCCTCTCCAGATGATCAAAGAGATTGTGTGGGTTCGTACACAGTGATGCAGTCACGCAGGTAGGCAGGTCCCAAACCATTCAGGGCTTTGTAGGTAAGCACCTGCACCTTGAATTGGGACCGGAAAATGAACAGCAGCCAGTGGAGCTCCTTAAACAGGAGGGTTGACAGCTCCCTGTAAGGAGCACCAGTTAAGAACCTGGCCGCCGCTCATTGAACCAATTGAAATTTCCGGACCGCTTTCAAGGGCAGCCCCACGTAGAGTGCATTACAGTAGTCCAATCTGGAGGTGAGTAAGGCATGGACCACCATGGCCAGATCCGCCTTCATGAGGTACGGTCGCAGCTGGTGTACGAGTCTTAATTGTGCAAAGGCCCTCCCAGCCACCACCGACACCTGAGCTTCAAGCTTAAGTGATGAGTCCACGAGGACACCCAGACTGCGGACCTGCGACTTCAGGGGGAGTGTGACCCTGTCCAGCACAAGTTGCCACCCTATACCCCAATCCGGTTTACAATCGACCAGGAGGACCTCTGCTTGTCGGGACTGATCTTCAGCTTGTTCCTCCTCATCCAGACAGCCACAGCAGTCAGGCACTTGTCTAGCACTCAAGGGGCTTCCTTGGAGTTAGGTGGGAAAGAGTAGTAGAGTTGTGTGTCATCTGCATAGAGATGGCACCCAACTCTAAAACTCCAGATGACCTCTCCCAGTGGTTTCATGTAGATATTAAAAAGCATGGGGGACAGAATGGAACCTTGTGGGACCCCACAGGTCAAAGGCCAGGGGTCCAAGCAGGTGTCTCCCAGTTTCACCATCTGGGAACGACCCTCCAGGTGTTGGGGTTCTGCCTGATCTGTGTGAACCTGAGTCTCTGATAGTATTTCCAACTGAGCAAGCCACTGAACATGTAATTTTCCTTGACAATGTGGAATCTGGTATTGATGCTGAGGTCAGCGGCGGGGAAAGTGAAACTGAACAGCCGGATGAAAATGTTTTGGAATCCAGCCGTGATAGCTCTCCACCTGGGTTTTTTAATGAGGACCGAAGGGAACAGATAATGAGAGACAGGAGTGATTCACAGTTTCTATGAAGGTCAAATAGATTACAGGAGAGACAGGCCCAGGCTTCAAAGTCAAGGGGCGTTGCAAGGAATAGTTTCTTTGGTTTAAGGGGCCGCCTGCCGGGTGTCTCCTTAGATCAAGCAACATTTGGGACTGTGGCTGTGCCTTGGCAGAATTCCTGTGTTCCATGGCCGATAATCCCAGAGGCTTCTAGTTTTCAAGTACATAGTTAGCGAGAGGCTAACAGGTTCCTGGTTCTTGTATTGTGGTTTTTGGAATTTTGCTCAAGTTCAGAGATTTTCCTGACTGCTGTGTTTCTATTGTGGCTTTTTGACTTTGCATTTAACTTTCTTTTGTAACCAATTTTTCATCAATAAAAAAGGATTGTTTTTTTCCTACAGTCCAGGGTGGTGGATTTAATCTTATGGTCTTGTTTCTTGATCTGGGATGCAACACCAGGAAGGACCGGAGCCACGACAAGGSCGTGCRCCCAAGACCCATCRSGGAGAGTTGTCTCCCCAGCTCTTCGAGTGTGGTGGAAGGAGGCAAGGCACCTCCTTCTGCAATATCTTTAAAAGMAGCGATACCATTGRAACCCATGYGTAGCATCCTGGCCATTTCATTTTCCCAATTCAGAGAAATGTGGTTCACTTGGGTTCACCTAGTGCAGCWTGTGGATTCTTTGTAAACAACAGTGATATAGTGTGATCTAACTTAAGGAGTGATATAATCAAAGTATACGATTCAATACATCTAAGTAACTCTTCACCTCTGTTTTTTCACTGTGTGATGTAGTTGTTCTCTTTGTGTATATATAGCCCATCTCACAGCAAGTGTCTGCGGTCGAGCCCTTTTCTCACCAAGCAGCCTCCAGGTGTTTTTATCACTGTGTCAATAAAAGAAATGGGATTTATGGCTTAGTGCTTTTTAATTCATTCAGTTCTCTGTTTGTGAGGAGGTTAATGTCTCTGGCCCATTTTTTCCCCTTTTGCAACAGATAAATACAATGTACACTGCTGTCAACATTGACTTTGATACTGGAGGGCATGGTCCACATTAATGTTTTTTTATTTACTTACCACTAATATGGCATTGTAAAAAAAGTGGGCTTGTTTATACACAGCAAACATAGTCAGGATCCTCTTAGGGACAGATGCAAGTGGAATTTTTTACCTTACACATGTCTATTAGGCTTGGTTGATTCAACAACAAAAAAAATGTTCCAAACTCATTTCTGGTGGTACAATTCGGAATTGAATTCCACATTTTTCTGGAAATAAATTCAGAACTTTTCGAAATTTCTGAAATTTCCGAATCACTTTGTTAATGGTGGAGAGAGACCTTTCGGGGCCTTGGAAGCTGATTTCACAAGTTAGGGAAGTAGAGTTTTGAATGTATGGGATTTGTAGTGCAAGTATGTAAAGAATGATTAAGCAACACCTCTCCTGGTGGACAGGAGCTGGAAAGTTAGTAGCCTCTGAGTGCCTGTCTATATATAGAATCATAGAATCCTAGAGTTGGAAGAGACCTCATGGGCCATCCAGTCCAACTCCATTCTGCCAAGAAGCAGGAATATTGCATTCAAAGCACCCCTGACAGATGGCCATCCAGCCTCTGTTTAAAAGCCTCTAAAGAAGGAGCCTCCACCACACTATGAGGCAGAGAGTTCCACTGCTGAACGGCTCTCACAGTCATAGAATCATAGAATCCTAGAGTTGGAAGAGACCTCATGGGCCATCATCCAGTCCAACCCCATTCTGCCAAGAAGCAGGAATGTTGCATTCAAACCACCCCTGACAGATGGCCATCCAGCCTCTGTTTAAAAGCTTCCAAAGGAGGAGACACCACCACACTCCGGAACAGAGAGTACCACTGCTGAACGGCTCTCACAGTCAGGAAGTTCTTCCTCATGTTCAGGTGGAATCTCCTCTCTTGTAGTTTGAAGCCATTGTTCCTTGTCCTAATCTCCATGGAAGCAGTAAACGAGCTTGCTCCCTCCTCCTCCCTGTGGCTTCCTCTCACATATTTATACATGGCTATGATATCTCCTCTCAGCCTTCTCTTCTTCAGGCTAAACATGCCCAGCTCCTTAAGCCGCTCCTCATAGGGCTTGTTCTCCAGACCTTTTATCATTTGAGTCGCTCTCCTCTGGACACATTCCAGCGTGTCAATATCTCTCTTGAATTGTGGTGCCCAGAATTGGACACAATATTCCAGGTGTGGTCAAACCAAAGCGGAATAGAACATGGGGAGCAGGACTTCCCTAGATCTAGACACTAGGCTCCTCTTGATGCAGGCCAAAATCCATTGGCTTTTTTTGCCGCCACATCACATTCCTGGCTCATGTTTAACTTGTTGTCCACGAGGACTCCAAGATCATTTTCACACGTACTGCTCTCGAGACAGGCATTGTCCCCCATTCTGTATCTTTGCATTTCGTTTTTCCTGCCAAAGTGGAGTATCTTGCATTTGTCCCTGTTGAACTTCATTTTGTTAGTTTTGGCCATTCATCTCTCTAATCTGTCAAGATAGTTTTGAATCCTGCTCCTGTCTTCTGGAGTCTTGGCTCTCCCTCCCAATTTGGTCCCGTCTGCAAACTTGATGATCCTGCCTTCTAACCCTTCATCCAAGTCATTAATAAAGATCCTGATCAGGACCGGGCCCAGGATGGAACCCTGCTGATGGCACTCCGCTCGTCACTTCTTTCCAGGATGAAGAGGAAGCCTTGGGGAGAATCACCCTCTGGGTTCATCTATTTAACCAATTCCAGATCCATCTCACCGTCGTTTTTCCTCGCCCACATTGGACTAGTTTGTTTGCCAGAAGGTCATGTTGTGTGTCCATGGCATTGAATGTTTGCCATGTATATGAGTCCTGCGGGGTGAGAAGGGTGGAATATAAATACTGTAAACAAACAAACAAATAAATAAAGAAATAAATTTTGTGGCAGGATTTATTCGTCTTGTTTTCTGTGCAAGATTTGTGTGTGTGTGTGTGTGTGTGTGTAAAACCAATGTTCTGTGAAAAAAAATCAGCTATTGCACAGAAGCACTGTTTTGTGCCCAAGTGAAGTTTCTGTGCAGAATTTTCAGCTTTTGCACGTAAGCAATGTTTTGTGTCCATGTGACATTTCTGTGCAAAAAAGCTCAGCAATTTTGCGTCTTAAAAGAGCATTTCTTTTTACAAAGAAAACATATTCAAATTATATCTGAAGTAGAAGAGATCCTATGACAGAGCAACTCTGTGCAAAATAGTGTGCTTTGCCAACAAAAGAGATGGAAACTCAGATTAAACACTACAACACTGTGGAATGTAGAATAGATTCAAAATTTGACAATTTAGAACCAAGCCCCCCGTGGCGTCTCTTAGTGACTTCTTTTGCTTACATAAACATGGATTTTTATTTTTAAAAGATAAGGAGCCCCCGGTGGTGCAGCGGATTAAACCACTGAGCTGCTGAACTTGCTGATCAAAAAGTTGCAGGTTCGAATCCGGGGAGCAGGATGAGCTCCCGCTGTTAGCCCCAGCTTCTGCCAACCTAGCAGTTAGAAAAAATGCAAATGTGAATAGATCAATAGGCACCGCTCCATTAGGAAAGTCTAGATGGTATTGCACCACCTGACATCTGCCGGGAAGTAGCAGCCAATAGTGAAAGGACCAAGGCAGAGACATCTCCAGCTCATCCCCTGTTTGGGTATCAGCCAGCACGTCAACGACTTAAATCAAGAAATAGTTTTCTAAGATCTACAGCAGTGTTTCTCAACCTGGGGGTCGGGACCCCTGGAGGGGTCACGAGGGGGTGTCAGAGGGGTCGCCAAAAACCATCAGAAAACCCAGTATTTTCTGTTGGTCATGGAGGTTCTGTGTGGGAAGTTTGGCCCAATTCAATTGTTGGTAGGATTCAGAATGCTTTCATTGTAGGTGTACTATAAATCCCAGCAAACTACAACTCCCAAATGTCAAGGTTTATTTTCCCCAAACTCCATCAGTGTTCACATTTGGGCATATTGAGTATTCGTGCCAAGTTTGACCCAGATCCATCATTGTTTGAGCCCACAGTGCTCTCTGGATGTAGGTGAACTACAACTCCAAAACTCAAGGTCAATACTCACCAAGCCCTTCCAGTATTTTCTGTTATGGGAGTTCTGTGTGCCAAGTTTGGTTTCTATTCCATCTTTGGTGGAATTCAGAATGCTCTTTTATTATAAGTGAACTACAAATCCCAGCAACTACAACTCCCACAGGACAAAATCAATGCACTCCCCCAATCCCACCAGTATTCAAATTTGGGTGTATTGGGTATTTGTGCCAAATTTGGTCCAGTGAATGAAAATACATCCTGCATATCAGATATTTACTATTCATAACATCAGCAAAATGACAGTTATGAAGTAGCAATGAAACTAATGTTATGGTTGGGGGTCACCATAACATGAGGAAGTGTATTAAGGAGTTGTGGCATTAGGAAGGTTGAGAACCACTGATCTACGGAGACACTCCTTGGGACACCTCAGCAAGCGAGAGTCCAAAAGTGGCAGGCTCAAACCCAGAYCCTCAACCAATGGCTGATACCAAATGAGAGACTCCCCCTGGACACACAGAAGACGGGGCGACTTGCAAGGCGCTGAACAGACTGCGCTCTGGCACCACGAGATGCAAAGCCAACCTTCAGAAATGGGGCCACAAAGTGGAATCCACAACCTGCGAGTGGGGAGAAGAGCAAACCACTGACCACCTGCTGCAATGCAACCTGAGCCCTGCCACATGATGTACAAGGGAGGACCTTCTTGCGGCAACACCAGAGGCACTCCAAGGGGCCGGAGACTGGTCAAAGGACATTTAATGAACTACCAAGCTTGCAAACTTTGTGTTTTGTCTGTTTGTTTGTTTTGTTAAAAATGTAATACAACTGTCTGGTTGCTCCTGACACGATAAATAAAATACGGCTCCGGTCCAATGTACCTGTCCGAATGTATCTCCTTCTACGTCCCACCTAAGAACTTAAGATCTTCTGGGGAGGCCCTGCTCTCGGCCCTGCCTTTGTCTCAAACACACTTGGCTGGGATGAGGGACAGGGCCTTCTCGGTGGTGGCCCCCCGCCTGTGGAATTTGCTCCCCGGGGAACTTAGGTCCTCCTCATCCCTCCTCACCTTTAGAAAAAAGGTTAAAACGTGGCTGTGGGACCAGGCCTTCGGTCAATCAGGTTAAAGGACAATGGATAATGTTTGACTATGGCATGGAAGAGGATTTGGATAAGTTAAGCGGAGTAATCATTAGTAGATGGCTAGCTAAACAGCCAGCAGACGGGGAATAGCTAATCAGAGTGTAAGTATACTGTTTTAATCTTTATTTATTAATGTCCATGTATAATTGTTATATTTGTTATTTTGTATTTTGTGATGCGGCATTGAATTATTGCCAATTGTAAGCCGCCCTGAGTCCCCCCAGGGATTGAGAAGGGCGGGGTAAAAATGTTCGAAATAAATAAATAAATAAGTTGGAAGGTAACGGCGCTCCATGGAGTCATGCCGGCCACATGACCTTGGAGGTGTCTATGGACAACGCCAGCTCTTCAGCTTAGAAATGGAGATGAGCATCAACCCCCAGAGTCGGACACGACTGGACTTAATGTCAGGAGAAAACCTTTACCTTTACCTATCCTAAGTTCATTTAGTGAAATTTTCTCCCAGTCTTTGTTGGCACATCACTGTGCCCATGTGTTCCATGGCCACGCCAGGGAATGACCTGAAGCAAAGCTGCTATCCAACCAGATCCATCTTGATCAACGTTTGCTCAGCTCCCTTTCAGTTGCTTGGCATTTCCGTTCTGAGAACTTCAGTAGCGTTGCATTTCTATTCTGCTTTGCAGCATAATAAATTGTAACATTCAACCTCAACTGGGGAAGCTCCACTGATAACCAAAGTTCAGCATGCCTGCAGGCCGGCCGATCAATATTGCCTTCTATTTATAGTTTTGTTCCAAACTGAAGTTTTATTTAAATTAAACAATGTTAAGAAGCTTATAGTAGATCAATAAACTAAAATACAGCAATGGATTTTAATTTGCATTCTTTCTCTTCGGTCACATGTCTCCTTTATATCCAGTAATGAAGAGGAAAATATTGGGTGTATTGTGTGTGCATGCACAACGCATACATGTGCAAGACCAAAACAACAACTACAACCAGAGGAAATGAGAGCTTTGCCCTCTACCATTAGAATTACGTCTCTGTGACTATCCTATCCTAACTACAACATTCTAATATTATAACATAAAAAACAAAGACATTTTAAATATAAAGAGAGTAGACACATTTGTTTGCACTGGGCATTTCATACTATAAGCAACATGTGTGCTGGTACAGCTGTACCAGGAGCTCCAACTTTATTTATTTTTTTCTGTTGTCTGTTTGCAGTCATAGGGCAGGCCTCCTGTCCATCATAATTAAGCTTTGGTTCTGCCCCTTGTTCTGGGCTCTGGAAGGGAAAGGAGCCATTTTTGGGGCAGTCTCACATAAGGACGCTAAACTATAGGACGTAGCCCAGCTCGTAGAAAAGCTTCTTTTCTCAAGAACATCCAGGGAAACAGAAACAGAAATTCCAGGGGAAAGGTCCTGAGTTCTGAGAGCTCACAGCCTCTCAGCCTCACAGCAATCAGAGGGAAAACAGACCTGAAGTTTTCAAAGAATTCTCTGAGGGAGGACAGCATTACAGATCCACTGAACTCCAGCTGAAATATCTACAAGCCTCAGCTGGTAAGACTACTCGATACCCAGACACATTTGGATTTGGTAGTAGGACCCACACCGATGAGGCATAGATAGTAAACAGCCTAGGAGAGGTTAAATAGGGTCTTTTCCTACAGAGAAAGTTTAGTTAATCAAAGTCAGGTGCCAGTCCATTGAGGACTAGACTAAGAAAGCCTTGAAGTGTTGTTTGAACCATTGAAGATTTGTTGTTTGTTCCATAATAAAGACTTTGCTGTATCAGAAAAATCCCCAAGAACCTCTCTTTGAGGCGCCCTGGTTTCCCGCTGGGGTTAAAGTATACATCCTATAGAAAAGTCAGCTGTTACAGGCCCAGCGCGCGACAGAACAGCATGGACTTAGGAATGGGCTTAAAGCCAACCTTAAAAACTGTGACATGGACACCAAGTACTGGGAAGCCCTAGCCCTTGAGCACTCTAACTGGCGGTCAACTGTGACCGGTAGTGCTGCAGAATTCGAAGAGGCATGAATGGAGGTTGAACGAGAGAAACATGCAAGAGGAAGGCACATCAAGCCAACCCTGATCAGGACCACCTTCCATCTGGAAACCGGTGTCCTCACTGCGGGAGAACGTGCAGATCAAGAATAGGGCTCCACAGCCACCTATGGACCCACCACATCCGGAAGACCATCATCCTCGAGCTACGAGGGATCACCTAAATAAGAAATATTATTGTTTCAAGTGGGCAATTTTTACTGAATATTGAATAATTTCAGAACTATGTTCCTTTTCTGCAGCCTCAGTTACCAGGATATGGACAGGTGTCCAAACTGATAAAAGAATTGTTTCAGATAAGGGGAAAACGAATACATTGATGTTTATTTCTTTATTTATTTTGTATCAAAAACATTGCATAAATTAGTATAAAACTGATAAAAACAGAAGGCGCACAAGCGGCTAAATATCTTTTGGCCAAAGATGAGCACAGTGACCGCATTGTCTGTAGCCTCCAACAATTCTCCCTTTGGAGAGGCAGGACATTGCGGACAAGCATACAGATGTGGAATTGTCTGTTCTGCTCCACAGTCACACAAGGTGTGGGATTCTTTTAGGTCGTGCCTTTTTGCCAGGTTGTCCTTTGATCTGCCCACTCCTCTTCTGAGTTTGTTCAGGGACTTCCAAGTTGACCATTCTTAGTTTGCCCCTGGGATTTCCTAGTTTAGCTGCCAATGTTATTTACTTAGGCGATCTCTTGTTGTCCAAGTAAGACTGTCCACCAAGTTTGGTGTACTGGCGGTGGGTCCATAGGTGACTCTGGAGCCCTATTCTTGACCTGCATGTTCTCCCGCAGTGAGGGCATTCGTTTCCAGGTGGAAGGCGGTCCCGGTCAGGGTTGGCTTGACACGCCTTCCTCTTGGCACGTTTCTTTCTTTTGCCCTCCATTCATGCCTCTTCAAATTCTACAGCACTGTTGGTTACAGCTGACCTCCAGCTATAGAGCTCAAGGACCAGGGCTTCCCAATACTCAGTGTCTATGCCAGAGTTTTTAAGGTTGGCTTTGAGCCCATCTTTAAATCTCTTTTCCTGCCCACCAATATTCCATTTTCCGTTCTTGAGTTCTGAGTAGAGCAACTGCTTTGGGAGACGGTGGTAGGGCATCCAGACAACATGGCCGGTCCAGCAGAGTTGATGGTAGAGGAGCATCACTTCATTGCTGGTGGTTGTTTGCTTCTTCCAGCACGCTGACATTTCCCCGCCTGTCTTCCCAGAGATTTGCCGGATTTTTCGGAGGCAGCGCTGATGGAATCGTTCCAGGAGTTGCATGTAACGTCTGTAGACAGTCCATGTGTCGCAGACATAGAGCAGGGTTGGGAGGACAATAGCTTTATCAACAAGACCCTTGGTATCCCTATGGATGTCCCAGTCCTCAAACACTCTTTGCATCATTTGGAAAAATGCTGCACTTGCAGAGCTCAGGCGGTGTTGTATTTCAGTGTCAATGTGGACTTTTGTGGAGAGGTGGCTGCCAAGGGAGCAGAAATGGTCCACATTTTCCAATGTTACACCATTAAGCTGTAGTTACACCATTAAACTGCTGCTGCTGATGATGATGATGATGACGATTAAGCTAAAACTAGTGATTAATATTACTAAATGTCTTTGGAGAGAAGGGCAACAATAGGCATGGTAGTTTGGACTTCAATTCCTACAGTTCCTCAACTCCTACAGTTCCTATAGACTCCTCCAAGTCCAAAACACTTGGAGGAGGGCTGAAGTTTGCCCATACCTGGGCTACAACAACTGCAATGAATAAAATGAAATAATCGCTCTCTCAATCAGCGAGGAATCCGGTGTCAGCAGCTTGATCGCTGTATCTTCTTGGAAAACCAAGGAGGCATCCAGAAACTCTTGGTCTTTCGCAGCCAACTGAGCAGACATCCCCTGTAATCCATTGTCAAGCAAAACTTGATGTCTTTTGCAGGAGTTGCTGGGCTCCCTGTTGCAACCCTTTCCTTTCCTTTTGAACCCCTCCTCGCCTTGCCAACACTCCATTTTTCTCACAGCAGCCTCATGATTCACCCCAAGGCTCGTATTTTTATCTCCTCTGCCACTGGGCCATTCCCCCTTCGGTTTCATGGGCTGCTGGGACCTGCCCTTCCTTCCTTCCCAGCGTGTAATGCAACACTCACATCAAACAGAGAGGGAGGCATAGTCGGCTTTTGACTCCAGAGTTGGCACAGTTGGAGGTGAGGAGCTTGGCAGCTGTAATCTTGCTCAGTCACAACTTCTCTCGCTGGTTTTCCCCAGGTCCCCAGCATCAAAAGGAATGGGGGGAAAGGAATGGGGGGATCAGAGCCTTTCCTGGATGGAAGGCTGGTTTTAATTCAGGTGCTGTGTTTTAAAGCGGACCTCTCCTGTTCCAGGCGGTTCTTATTTTATAGAATAACCACATTGATAAACGCTAGGTATGCCTGTTAGCTAGGTACATTGTACTGGTACGTCTGTACCAGGAGCTCCAACTTTATTTTCTTTCTATTAAGTGTTTGCATGTATTCCAAAGTTTCAGGGATTCTGCAAAAAGGTGGCTTCCTTTGGTTTGCAGTCATAGGGCAAGCCACCTGTCTATCATTGTTAAGTTTGGATCCGCCCCTTCTCCCAGGGAGGTGGAAAGGGAAGAGGGAGCCATTTTTAGTTAGTCTTAGTGAGGAAAGCTAAGTTAGAAGACATGGACAAGCTTCACCTGCAGAAAAGCTTCATTTCTCAGGACATTCCGGGGGGAAATTCCAAAGCTCTGGCTGGGAGCTTGCAGCCTCTCAGCCTTACAGCATCTGAGGGAAACAGCCCTAAAGTCTTAAAGAAATTCCAGAGGGAAAACAGCTTTACAGACCCAAAGAACTCCAGCTGGAGAATCTACAAGCTTTGTCTGGTAGGTTTACTCGGTACCAAGACACAGTTTGGAATCGGTAGTAGATCCCACACCAACAAAACTTAGACAACAGACAGCCTGGGAGAGGTTAAAAAAGGGTTTCCCTCTCAAAGTATAAGAACAGTTGACAAAGACAGTTGCCTGTCCCTTGAGGACAAGATTAAGGAGGCCACCAGTCGATTTAGAGCCTTGAAGCATTGGTTTGACTCACTGAAGATTTGAGAAATATCTGTTTAATTTGTTCAATAATAAAGGACTTTGTTTAAGCTTTCAAGCCATCTAAAGACCATTCCTTCAGGAAAATCCTTGAGGGCCTCTTTCGTGGCGCCCTGGCTTCCCGCTGGGCACAAGGTGCACGTCCTATTTCAAAAGACAATTATTACAGGCCCAGTGTGTGACAGAACATACATAATTTACAGCCTCAGAATTATTTACAGTATTTATTTATTACTTATTTACAGTCTTTATATTCTGCCCTTCTCACCCCGCAGGGGACTCAGGTTGGATTACGATGTACATATATATGGCAAACATTCAATGCCATAGACCAGGGGTCCTCAAACTAAGGCCCAGGGGCCGGATACAGCCCTCCAAGGTCATTTACCTGTCCCTCGCTCAGGGTCAACCTAAGTCTGAAACGTCTGAAACAACAACAACAACCCTATCTCATCAACCAAAAGCAGGCCCACACTTCCCGTTGAAATACTAATAAGTTTATATTTGTTAAAATTGTTCTTCATTTTAATTATTGTATTGTTTTAAGTGTTTTTTTGCACTACAAATAAGATACGTGCAACGTGCATAGGAATTCATTCATTTTTTTTCAAATTATAATCCGGCCCTCCAACAGTTTGAAGGACTGTGACCTGGCCCTCTGTTTAAAAAGTTTGAGGACCCCTGGTATAGACACACAACATATATAGACAGACACACAGAGGCTATTGAACTTTCCAGTTTTTTCTCGAGGGTGTTTTGGCCACGAGGGGAGCTGTTGCTTCACCATCCATTTGTGACACTGATTGAGAACTTCCTCATTTTTGCATGCTTGCTGGAGATTTTTATGGCATCGTAAATTAGCCTCCCCGCATAGGGTAGGTAAAGGCTGTCCCCTGACATTAAGTCCAGTCATGTCTGACTCTGGGGTGTGGTGCTCATCTCCATTTCTAAGCCGAAGAGCCAGCGTTGTCCATAGACAACTCCAAGGTCATGTGGCCAGCATGACCACATGGAGCGCCGTTACCTTCCCGCCGGAGCTGTACCTATTGATCTACTCACATTTGCATGTTTTCGAACTGCTAGGTTGGCAGAAGCTAGGGCTGACAGTGGAAGCTCACGCCGCTCCCCGGAATCGAACCTGCGACCTTTTGGTCAACAAGCTCAGCAGCTCAGCGCTTTAACCCACTGCGCCACCAGGCCCCCAGTATAAGCGGTATAAGCCCCGGGCATAAGCGGTATCTAAATTTCCTACTTGACAGATGCAACTGTCTTTCGAGCTGCAAAGTTTGACAACAAGCTACACAAATTGGTCGGAAGCTCACTCTGACCTGGGCAGGCTTCGAACGATCTTAATGCAGCTGACTCCCAGTCAGCTGCGCCACAGTCCCAGTGCATTCCAGGAGTCTAAAATGAAAAGCACAAAAACCTCACATAAATGAATTTCCATGTTGTGTGTGGAAGGCATTGTGGAAATGGGTCTTCCTTTCCTCCTTCCACAACAACCAAAACCTGCCTCCCTGGACTCACCATGCCATGGTGACAACCATCTCCAACAACCATTCAATTGAGGGTTGAGAATGAAGGAGATCAGGGAAGCATCTTGTTATTTTTTTCTTGTACACAGGACACACAGGATGTTTTCAAAAGTCTGATGCTGCTTGTAAAATTTCAAGGAAGCTCAGTATTAGTCCACTTGAATTTTGTGCAGGATCTTTATTGGTGCAATAGGAGATGGTAATAAGAGGTCTCATAAGTTAGCTGGTGGTCCTTCACTCTGTGCCTTGCACCAAATGGCACAATGGACCCAAATCCTGCACTCTGTGGCTCTCTCTCGCATGAGGTGCTGGAGCTGACAGAAGGAGCTCACCTGCACTCTCCCCAGATTTGAACCTGCAACCTGCCGATCTTCAGTCCTTTCGGCACAAGGGTTTAACCCACTGCCCCACCGGGGGCTTATTTCCTAAAAGGAAACAACTAGTAATTTCACCCCATTTTCTTCCTTCTGTGAGAAAAAGTCCATACAGTTCATGATACTTTACTAAGCTACAAATCAAAGGATTCATTAAGATCAGGGGTCGTCAAACTTTTTAAACAGAGGGCCAGGTCACAGTCCCTCAAAATTTTGGAGGGCCAGATTCTAATTTGAAAAAAAAAACATGAATGAATTCCTATGCACATATGTATCTTATTTGTAGTGCAAATAACACTTAAAAATAATACAATAATTAAAATGTAGAACAATTTTAACAAATATAAACTTATTAGTATTTCAATGGGAAGTGTGGGCCTACTTTTGGCTGATGAGATAGGATTGTTGTTGTTGTTGTGTGCTTTCATGTCATTTCAGAGGGCTGGGTAAATGACTTTGGGGGGCCGCATCCGGCCCTCGGGCCTTAGTTTGAGGACCCCTGATTAAGATGAAGAATTTACATTATTGTTGCTGTTGTTATTATTTTTATTGTTGTTGTTATTTATTTATTTTTATCCTATCTTTCCCCCTAACTATGGAGTTCCCAGTGGTGCAGTGGGTTAAAGCGCTGAGTTGCTGAGCTTGCTGACCGAAAGGTCACAGGTTCGATTCCGGGGAGCGGCGTGAGCTCCCTGGTGCTCCATGCAGTCATGCCGGCCACATGACCTTGGAGGTGTCTATGGACAACACCGGCTCTTCGGCTTAGAAATGGAGATGAGCACTACACCCCAGAGTCAGACATGTCTGGACTTAATGTCAGGGGACAACCTTTACCAATCTTTACTTTCCCCCTAATTGTTCCTGTACGAAAGATGCATAAATTTTTGGACAGACTTCATCTCAATCTAAATGCAGCTAACATGACCTGTATCGAGTGCACGGGGTGTGCAAAGCCGACCTTTTCGTGAAATTGCTTGTGAGGATCCTCATACTATTTTTATCCTGGTTCCCTTTTTTGTTGGTTAGCATCACCATGATCCGGAGGAAGGACTGTACTTCTTGGCATAGTTGGTTTCCATTTGGCACAGAAGTTGGGAGGTCTTCTGAAACGAAGTTCATAGTTTTTATAGTGCTGTACAGACCTCATCCTGAGTATTAGATTTTTGCCAGGTATTTGGTAATTTCGGAAATAAATCCTCTCAGAATGACCCATCATCCAAGGGTGTGCATGTGTGTGTGTTCCTCTAGAAGGATGTAAAACATAAAACCAAGCTTTGTAGTTTTATATCTGTCAGCTTGTCACATAAATATCTCAGTAACTACTGATCTTATCACCATAAAACTTCCATTTATACATTTAGGCGTCTTGTATTGGTCAGTTGTACACACACTCACGCTGGGGGAGAGTGAAGCACAGGCGATATTAAGCTGCATCTTATGCCAACTCCATTAGTTCAAATCTTGATATTCTGTCTGTGTTCTCTCTGTTCAGGAAGAAAGGGACCAGGGGAAGTGGGAGATAAAGATTTATAGTGGACTCAGATGACGGAAACCTCATGTTGTATAAGTGGAAGAGGCAGAAATAATTAAAAAGGCTGCCACAGACATTGAGAATATTTCTTTTTCTTCAAACAAAAGCAATGCCCCGCAAAGATAAACAATCCTCGTTTCACAATGACCTTTCATTTTCATATTTATAGGATTCCAACAACTACTCCAGCTTCCAGTATGAGTGTTCTTTGATATAGTAGATCTGAATCGCAGCTCCAATGTGGCTGAAGAGGTTCTCTCACAAATACTGCAGCAACAAACCAGAGATGAGCTTGCAGCACTGCCTAGTTTAGAAGAAGTCAGCAATGCCATCAGCCAACAAAAGAATTACAAAGCCAGCAGACCTGATGGGATCCCTGCTGAAATCTTTAAAGAGGAAGGACCTGAGCTGACACAACAACTCCGCCATAGAAAAAGTGTGGGTGACCAAGAAAATCGCCTAAGTAAAACTAAGTAAAGTAGTAAGTAAAGTAAGTGGATCTGAAACCCTTTGTTTTCTTGTCAAAGAATCATAGAGTTGGAAGAGACCTCATGGGCCATTCGGTCCAACCCTCTGCCAAGAAGCGGGAAAATTGCATTAAAAACACCCCCAACAGATGGCCATCCAGCCTATGTTTAAAATACTCCAAGGAAGGAGCCTCAACCATACTCCAGGGCAGAGAGTTCCACTGCTGAACAGCTCTCACAGTCAGGAAGTTCTTCCTAATGTTCAGATGGAATCTCCTTTCTTGTCGTTTGAAGCCATTGTTCCACATCCTAGTCTCCAGGGCAGGAGAAAACAAGCTTGCTCCCTCCTCCCTATGACTCTCACATACTTATACATGTCTCTCATCATGTCTCCTCTCAGTCTTCTTTTTTGCACTCTAAACATGCCCAGCTCTTTAAGCCGCTCCTCATAGGGCTTGTTCTCCAGACTCTTTATCATTTTTGTCACCCTTCTCCAGACACATTCCAGCTTATTAACATCTCCCTTCTATTGTGGTGCTCAGAATAGGACACAATATTCCAGGTGTGGTCTAACCAAAGCAGAATAGAGTATGGGGAACATTACTTCCCTAGATCTAGACACTATGCTCCTATTGATGCAGGCCAAAATCCCATTGGCTTTTTTTGCTGCAGCATCACATTGTTGGCTCATGTTTAACGTTCCACGAGGACTCCAAGATCTTTTTCACACGTACTGCTCTCGAGCCAGGCCTCATCCCCATTCTGTATCTTTGCATTTCATTTTTTTCTGCCAAAGTGGAGTATCTTGCATTTGTCACTGTTGAACTTCATTTTGTTAGTTTTGTCCCATCATCTCTCTAATCTGTCAAGATGGTTTGGAATATATATATGTGTGTGCCGTCCGCCCAGACGATATAAAAAACAAAACTGTGACGTGCTTCTCTCTATGCCTGAGCGAACTGCAGGTGTGTATATTGAGAAGCTTGAAATATTCAGCAATTGAGACTATCACTGGTTTTAAACATCAAAAAAGGATATTTATTTATACAAAGTCCTTGAAGACTTGGCACAGTTCATCAAAGTTGCAAACAAACAGCCAATAGATGAAACTACAAAAATATTCTTTCCTTTCTTTAGTTACAGAGGTAACCCTTTTCTCCAGATGGCAGATAAGATCCTGGAATCTTAACACCCTAACCTTAAGCTGTTGTGGTTTAGAAAAAGGCAGTTCTGGAAACAAAGGTTCGTTCTGGAAACAAAGCAGTCAAGACTCTCTATAACTATATTACTCAATCTTCTCAACTAAGCTTATCTGCCTAAAATATCTCAATACAGCTCAATACACAATATACTATCTATATTAACTCAATATAGCTTACTCAGTTTATAGTTTATAGTGGTTCTCCCAGAGCTAACTGCCTAGCCATAAGCACGTCTGAAGTCTTTCCTCTAAACTGAAAAGGCAGGGGAAAATCTAAAATGGGGATCTTTCCCTGGGAGAAAAGGCGGTCCCTAAACTCAAAGAGCTGTTCTCTAAGCCAATAGTTGCAAGGATGCCTGCAGACTCTGATACTATTAACCTTTAGGGCTCTTGCAAAGATGCAGCAGCCCTGGGAGAAAATGCAAGAGGAAGCAACCTCAAGCAACCTTAAAGTGAGGCAAATCAGGCTCCTGGGAGACGGAACAGCTCCTGTCCTCTGGAGTCTTGGCTCTCCCTCCCAATCTGGTGTCATCTGCAAACTTGATAATCACGCCCTTCATCTAAATCATTGATAAAGATCCTGAACAAGACCAGTCCCAGGACGGAACCCTGCTGATGGCATTCCTCTTGTTACTTCTTTCCAGGATGAAGAGGAAGCCTTGGGGAGAATCACCCTCTGGGTTTGTCCGCTTAACTAATTCCAGATCCACCTCACTGTAGTTGTGCCTAGCCCACATTGGACTGGTTTCCTTGCCAGAAGGTCATGGGGGAACTTGTTGAAGACCTTCCTGAAGTCCAGATACTCTCCGTCCACGGCATTCCCCGCATCTATCCAGCTTGTAACTCTATCGAAAAAAGAGATCAGATTAGTCTGCCATGACTTTAGGCCACTAAGGTTGCCTGGGTGTTTAGTGAGAAAGTTCAGTCTCCCTTTTCCAAACCCAACATATATCCTCTCCAGGGGAGGCTCGTCCATTACGCTAAGTAAGCGGTTGCAGAACACTTTTTTTTGCCAGAGGTGCAGAGGCGCCTCTGTAAATGCCCCTCGACCGCCACTTGAGGAGCGCCCCCTCAGCTCACAACAGCCCTAGCAGTCCGGGGGGAGCCTTGGCTTTCTTGCCTCGCTGCCGGGCAATCCTCTTCCCAAAGGGGCCAGGCCCTTGAGCCTCGCCTTGCCCCTCTCGTTCCTGCTCCACCTGGTCACCGGGTGTGCGAGCAGAGCCGGCGCTCAATCGTTCTCCGCGTTCGATCCCTTCCCCATGACCGGCTCCCTTTCCCGATCCCCCGGTGCTCCACCTGCCTCCTCTCCTCTCCCCAATCCGCGGGTGGGCCAAGGGGCGGAGCCGCCGGGCCTGGCCTGCTTCGGATCCGGAGGCGTGTCTGAAGACCCCAGCGTGCGCACCAAAAGTCGCCTCTTCTCCTGACTTTCTCTTCAGCCAAGAGAGAGAGAGAGAGAGAGCCCCTCCGGCTGGAGGTATCTCCCACCTCCGCTCCCTCCTTTGTTTTTGCGCCTACCTTCAGGAAAGGTGGGTATCTCCACCTCTCTCTCTCTCTCTCTCTCTCTCTTGGTCCCAATGGCTGCGGAGAACCGGGGTCTTCAGGCACACCTCCAGACCCAAAGCGGGCTAGGCAAGGGAGCAAGTGCGGCAAGTGTAGTTACTGGGATGTATAGTTAACCTACAATCAAAGAGCATTCTGAACTCCACCAATGATGGAATTGAACCAAATATGGCACACTGAACAACCACGACAAACAGAAAATATATATCGATGATTGGTTGGGGAAGGGGCGCCAAAATACTGTTTACTTACCGTTGAAAATTACCTAGGGCCGCCTCTGATCCTCTCAAGTGTATCCTATTCAAATCAGGAGAAACTTCATGGTCCCGACAACTTTCCTTCACAAGAGAAGATATGCAGATGAGCCCACTTTCCACTTCTCTCAATCAATGGCTTATAAAGAAACAACGCCTCCAACTCTAAATTTGAAGTACTTATCCAGTTAAATTATTCAGGATTGGAAATAAATTTCTTTCAACCGAGAGCCATGGTCATATTTTAATCTGAATGTTAGGACAAAATGTCTTTATTCCCATATACTTATTTGGACATCTGTAACTTTTGGGGGCATTTAATCTTAAATAGAATGTTTTCCCCCTTATAATTTATACCAGGGGAAAACATCTCCATAATATATTGCTGTAGTCATTAACACTGTTTAACAGTTTCGGTGGTAACCCCCTGTTTCACATGCTCATAAATTGCAAAAACATTCATCTTTTAAAGCTAAATCGAAGGAGGGATGAGTGAAGTTCCGTTAGGCATTTTTGACTAATGGCCACAGAAATGTATCCATACAGGCAAGGGGGCTGTTTATGGAAGAATTAGCACTGCAGCCTTAAATACAATTAAGGGACAATTCTTAAAATGCCTAGTTCTGACCCACCTTGTTCATTTTCAAATGGAATTGCTCTGCAGGAAATAAAGGTTGCTTAGCTCCAACTGGCCTGACCTTACCATTCAGAAGAAGGCACCAGCTGTCTTTGGCTTAAGAGACTTACTTAGGTGATCCCTCGTTGTCTGACTAGGATTCCCTTCCAAAATCGGTGTATGTAGGTGACTGTGGAGCCCAATTCTTGACCTGCATGTTCTTCTGCAGTGAGGGCATTGGTTTCCAGGTGGAAGGCAGTCCTGGTCAGAGTTGGCTTGATGGGTAAACAGTATTTCTTGCTGTTTTTTTGTCAGTGTTGATGTGGAGAGTGTCTGGTTTGCCCACTCTGGAACATGCAACATATAATTGTCCTTTTGGGGTCCCTTTCAAATCTATGATATTATATCTCTCTGTGTGTGAATCATATATATCTATCTATTACTTAGGCAATCCAAGTGTAGTATCCTGGCGGTGGGTCCATATGTGACTGTGGAGCCCTATTCTTTATCTGCATCTTCTCCTGCAGTGAGGGCATTGGTTTCCAGGTGGAAGGCTGTCCCGGTCGGAGTTGACTTGGCGCACCTTCCTCTTGGCATGTTTCTCTCTTTCGCCCTCCATTCGTGCCTCTTCAAATTCTACAGCACTGCTGGTCACAGCTGACCTCCAGCTGGAGCGCTCAAGGGCCAGGGCTTCCCAGTTCTCAGTGTCTATGCCAGAGTTTTTAAGGTTGGCTTTGAGCCATCTTTAAATCTCTTTTCCTCTAACATTCCATTTTCCTGTTCTTGAGTTCGGAGTAGAGCAACTGCTTTGGGAGATGGTGGTCGGGCATCCAGACAACGTGGCCAGTCCAGCGGAGTTGATGGCGGATGACCATCGCTTCAATGCCGGTGGTCTTTGCTTCTTCCAGCACGCTGACATTTGTCCGCTTGTCATCCCAAGAGATTTGCAGGATTTTCCGGAAGCAGTGCTGATGGAATCGTTCCAGGAGTTACATGTGACAACTGTAGATAGTCCAAGTTTCGCAGGCGAATAGCAGGGTTGGGAGGACAATAGCTTTATAAACAAGCCCCTTGGTCTCCCTATGGATGTCCCAGTCCTCAAACACTCTCTGCTTTATTTGGAAAAATGCTGCGCTCGCAGAGCTCAGGCAGTGTTGTCAGTGTTGACTTTTGTGGAAAGGTGGCTGCCAAAGTAATGGAAAGAGTCAACATTTTGTAATGTTACACCATTATGTAACCCATAATGGTGTAACATTATGCAACTGCTTTGGGAAACGGTGGTCAGGTATCCAGACAATGTGGCCGGTCCAGCGGAATTGATGGCGGAGGACCATTGCTTCAATGCTGGTGGTCTTTGTTTCTTCCAGCATGCTGACATTTGTCTGCTTGTCTTCCCAAGAGATTTGCAGGATTATTCGGAGGCAGCGCTGATGGAATCGTTCCAGGAGTTGCATGTGATATATGTAGATAGTCCATATAGCAGGGTTGGGATGAAAATAGCTTTATAAACAAACACCTTGGTCTCCCTATGGATGTCCCGGTCCTCAAACACTCTCTGCTTCATTTGGAAAAAAGCTGCACTCGCAAAGCTCAGGCGGTGTTGTGTTCTGTGTCACGGTTGACTTTAGTGGAGAGGTGGCTGCCGAGGTAGCGGAAAGGGTCAACATTTCACAACCTCACAACCTCTGAGGATGCTTGCCATAGATGCAGGCAAAATGTCTGGAGAGAATGCCTCTAGAACAGTGGTTCTCAACCTGTGGGTCCCCAGGTGTTTTGGCCTACAACTCCCAGAAATCCCAGCCAGTTTGCCAGCTGTTAGGATTTCTGGAAGGCCAAAAACATCTGGGGACCCCAGGTTGAAAACCACTGCTCTAGAACATAGCCATATACCTGAAAAAAACCTACAACAACCCAGTGATTCCAGCCATGAAAGCCTTCAACAGTACACTAGGTCAACATTTTCTAATGTTACACCATTATGCAATCCACAGTGGTGTAACATTATGCAGCTGCTTTGGGAGATGGTGGTTGGGATCTGGACAACATGGCCAGTGCAGCGGAGTTGATGGTGGAGGACCATCGTTTCAATGCTGGTGGCCTTTGCTTCTTCCAGCAAGCTGATATTTGTCCGCTTGTGTTCCCAAGAAATTTGCAGGATAAAGTAAGGGTGAAAGTGGTCAGAGAAAGAGAAACTGGGACATTTTGAAAGCAGGTTTTTTTGGGGGGGTGGGGGTGGGGGGGAGAGATAACAAAGAATTAATCAGAACCTTTTTTGACAAACAGGAGCATTTAAAGGATATGCACCCACCAAGGCAAGTGACATACCATGTTTGTTGTGGATGAGATTTTTTTCAGCCTACTTTTCTATGCAAACTTTTCTTGGATTGTTTGTATTACATCTGTATGGCATCCAGATCTCAAAATGTGTGGCTTTTCCTACTAATAAGTAGTTCTTGAACATTGTGCTGGTACGGCTGTACCAGGAGCTCCAATTTCCTTTTCTTTCTTTGAGTGCTTGCATGTATTCCAAAGTTCCATGCATTTGCAGTAAGGTGACTTCCCTTAGTTTGCAATTATAGGGCCAATGACCTGTCTATCATTGTTAAGTTTTGGTTCCGCCCCTATTTCCAGGGCTCTGGGAGGGAAAGGGAACCATTTTAGTCAGTCTTACAGTTGAAAGCTTAGCTACAGGACGTGAATCAGCTCCACCTGTAGAGAAGCTTCGTTTTACCAGAAATTCCGGGGTAAAACAGTTCCAAAGGACTCCAGCTGGAGAATCTACAAAGCCTTGACTGGCAGGTCTACTCGGGACCCAAGAAGCAGTTTGGAACCAGGAGTAGAGCCCACACCAGCAAAGTTTAGAAAGTAGATCGCCCAAGGAGGGGTTAAAAAGGGTTTTTCTCTTAAAGAAAAGACACAGTTCACGAAGCAAGTTGCCTGTCCCTTGTGGACAAGATTAAGAAAACCACCAGTTGATTCAAAGCCTTTAAGTATTTGCTTGACCTGTTGAAGATCTGAGAAGTATTTGATTGTTTTGTTGAAGACCTAAGCAATAATAAAGGACTTTGTTAAACTTTTCAAGCTTCTAAAGACTTTTGTATAGGAAAATCCTTACAGCCTCTCAGCTGAGGCACCCCGGCTTCCCGCTGGGCACAAAGAGCACATCCTCTTCAAAAGCCAATTGCTATAGGCCCAGCGTGTGACAGCACAAACATGGAACAAGATTTGTTCCCTTTGACCCCTATCCCAAACCTCTATTGCAGTGAAAGACTTCTTCCCCATCCTACAAAAATGGAGATGCTGAAGAGTAGGAAGGACAGTCACTGACAATGTCAGTTTTCCAGCCCTAATTGTCAAGCTGATGTTGGCAGTAAACTTCCGATCATGCGCTGGTCTTCGACATAAAAGTAATGCAGTTGCAAATGTATTTGCTTGTTTACACTTAGGACAGGAAGGTGCTGAGCTTAACTTACACCATATAGCGCTCCGTCATTTTTACGGCCTAAAGTAAACAGGGGAGCGCATTGTAATAAATCTGGTATTTAGGAAATCTTGAACACTCTCAGCTAATGCTTCTAGAGAGAGTCACAAAGCAATACTTGTTTACTGCATTCTTTTGCAGAGATCTTTTGTGTTTTCTTTCAAAATAATAATATATATTACAAATCATTCTGCTAAAGCATTCCAAATGATTAACACTTCGTAACTTGATAACTTGATCTCAGTAAACTAAGCACAGAAAGTACGATGAGACTGGTGCTCAAAGGGATGTTATTTTCCCCATGCAAACCTTCTATGATGAGTCAAAACATCATTATTTTGATGTAAGGGACCAAATGGAGGTAATTTATGACTGGGAGCTCATCCGCTTCTCCCCGGATTCAAACCTGCGACCTGTCGATCTTCAGTCCTGCCGGCACAGGGGTTTAACCCACTGCGCCACTGGGGGCTCTGAGTTGGCAGCTGGAGATTAGCCAGAATCAACAAGAGGCCCAATGTTTACGTAGATCTGAAAGAATTAGTCAATTAAAGGGAAAGTCTGGTGGAAAATGAAACCAGTTTTTAGGATTTAAAGTGTGTCGGTAGAAAATCTTGTCAGATCAGGCATCATTTGGAAACCAAGTATAAGCCTCTTGGAGTTCCTGCTCAAGTGGTCTCATCTTCATGGATTCTCCTAGCCTTTTGAGATGACTAGTAGCGTTTGGTCTGTTCTTGCTTCTTGTTTGATTCCTGTCTAGATTTCATTGCCTTGGAATATAATCTCATGCTTTTTGAACATTGCTTTTGATTGCTACGTTTTGGACGCTGTTTTATCTGGCTGCCTTTGAATGCTTTATTGCTTTTTGGAATCTTACCTATCATTACAAGCATTTATTTCTATTGAGTTTTTGTTTTGTTTTTGCTAAGCTTTAATAAAAAGGATTGTTCCTTCACTCAACGTGTGGTGTGTTTTAGTCAGAGGGGCCATTTCCTGTTCTGGAGTGCAACAGTGAGGATTTCTGAGGGTTTTCTCTTCACCAAAACTTGTTGCAAACTATGAAGAAAAAACCAGTCTCTGTGTTTGTTTCTTTTTCAACAAAACAAAACCCAAAACCTTTTCTGGAAGTTTATGCCTTGGGATTTGATGATGGGGGTTTTTTTGTTTGAGCACTCTTAACAATGAAAACTTCTGTTTATTCAATCTTGCAGATGCAAATACTTTGAAGGGAAGTTAGTTTTCAATCCCGTGAGGATCCGCACTCGGAGCCTTCGACATCCATCCTTTGAGAGGAAAGAGATGAACTATAATGAAGTAGTTCATGGTACAATTAAAATGATGTAGTAAAACAGCAACATGATCTGCTGAATTGGAATAACTGAGGCTGATTAAGGAGGACATCAAAATTAAATGCTTGATAGAACTGACATAACAAATACAAGATGGCCACTCCACTTTGGAGACAGGATGTGCTGTCAATTGGCGGATATTTTCCAGGCAAATTCATTGATAGCTGTAACATTTTTATAGCCTTTCCATAATTCCTTGCAGCCTCCTGCTTTTAATGCCCCCCCCCCCCCGTCCCTCTCCGGTTAATATACTTGTGGGTAATTTAAAGAGAAAACTGTTCTGTTTCATCATAAAAGATTTGTCTGTTACTTTTGGTGTGTAAATCAAATGGACAGCGCAACACACTTGGACTTGTTTTGTAAGGCGTTTGTTGACAACAACAGTGGAAGAGATCACAGAGACCGCCAACAAGTGTGGACATCAATTATTTTTTAATTGTATAGGAGTACAGTACACTAATTAAAACTAGTATATCTTGCAATGCCAAAGGCAAAATTAATTATTAATTTTTATTAATATTCAGAAGTAGCACAAGGAATACATTAAAAAAGATTTTGTAGTTGGGGGTGAGATCTTGTTTAGCTTAAGCTTCCAGCAAAGGCGGGGGGAGAGCGTTGGGACGTTGGCTAAATTTGAATAGTCAAACATGCCATCAGAGGAGGGATTTACACCCAGAGCAGAACGCAGCCTTTCACGTGGGTTTTATCTGGTTTGGGAAGCCATTGTTCTTTGGAGCAGTACCACTATTTATTTATGTATTTATGTATTTATTTACAACCTTTCTACCCCACCCTTATCAACCCCTGAGGTGGGGACTCAGAACAGCTAACGCTGGCAACAATTCGATGTCGCAATATCAATATAACAACAATCTAAAACCATAAATATGCAATAGATTAGAACAATAACATTAATTAAAGCCCTAAACAGTTTGGGTTTGCCTACCTGCGTGACCGCATCACTGGATACGGTTCCGGCCCAGCGTATCTGTCCGAACGGATCTCCCTTTACATCCCACCCCGGAGTCTAAGATCTTCCGGGAAGGCCCTGCTCTCGACCCCGCCTCTATCACAAGTGAGGTTGGCGGGGACGAGGAGCAGGGCCTTCTCGGTGGTGGCCCCCCACCTGTGGAATTCACTCCCCGGGGAAATTAGATCTGCAACATTGCTCCTTTCCTTCAGGAAAAAATTGAAAACATGGATTTGGGACCAGGCACTCGGACAACCGGGCAGATGAAGAAAGAACTTTGACGATGATTAGGAAATGATTAATGGATTAGAACTATGGAACTCTGAAA
>NW_026847993.1:43451955-43491175 GCF_025583915.1 Anolis sagrei ordinatus
GGAACTCTCTCCCTAAGGATATCAGGCAAGCCCCATCGCTGGAATTTTTTAGGAGAAGCTTGAAAACGAGGCTGTTCCAGTGTGCCTTCCCAGAATAAGGAAACTCCAAGCATTTTGACCCCAACACACTTTATCAGAGATTTAGGATATCTGCAAACCTCCCTCTCCAAACACTTACCCTTTTCTCCTGGTCATGCCCAGCACTTTTTAATTTTAATTTTAATTATTACATTTGGCCCTGCCATGTACAAATAAAAGATTATTATTATTATTATTATTATTATTATTATTATTATTATTATTATTCGAACCCACGCGATCTCTTCGATCATCTGGAGAAGCCCTGCTTGCGCTCCTGCCTCCATCGCAAGCGCGATTGGTGGGGATGAGGGAGAGGGCCTTCTCAGTGGTGGCCCCTCAACTCTGGAACTCACTCCCCAGGGACATCAGACATGCTCCAACATTGGCAGTCTTTAGGAGGAGCCTGAAAACGTGGTTGTTCCAGTGTGCCTTCCCAGAATAAGGAAACTCCCAGCAATATGTCCCTGAACGCACTTTAGTAGTGATCTAGGATTGTCTGCATGCCCCATCCCTCTCCAAAATTTCTATCCTGTTTATATGTCACCTGGTGACACCCAGCATTATTTTTTAAAACTTTAATTAGTACATTTGGCCCTGCCATAGGTTTTTAAACCTCGTCGTGTTATTGTTAATGTTTATTGCTATTTTCTGTTTATGAGTTTTATTTATTGTTGTATTACTGTTGCTATTGTTTTATTGTTGTATTGTGGGCTCGGCCTCATGTAAGCCGCACCGAGTCCCTTGGGGAGATGGTAGCGGGGTACAAATAAAGTTTAATAATAATAATAATAATAATTATACAGTCACATAGCCATTTCCATTATCATGGTCCAGTTCAATGTCCAAAGTGCTGCTGTGTCTACTAGCTGAAAGCCTGGTTCCAAGACCACAATTTGAATTTTTTTTTCCTAAAGGAAAGGAGGGAGGACACCAACCTAATCTTGCTGGGGAGCGAATTCCACAAGCGGGGGGTCACCACCGAGAAGGCCCCGTTCCTCGTCCCCACCAGACGCATTTCTGAGGCCAGTGGGACCGAGAGCAGGACCTCCCCGGAGGATCTTAAACTACAAGGCGGAATATATTTGTTGTTATTTCAATGGTGCAGTTTTCTTGAAAGTAAGTGGCTAAAAGTTTTGCTGTGAAACTGTTGTGATGGTGAAGGAGAAACTTTTCTTAAAGTCCTGTAAAAATATTAGTATCCCAGCCCATGAAACTGGTAAGGGAATGAAATCTGTTTTGCTGTGATATCTGCCATTTTCTCAAAGTTTGCAACAAGTTTTCTGTGAAGAGAAAATCCTCAGAAAATTAATTTATTTTTATTTTATTTATTTACAGCATTTTTACCCCACCCTTCTCAACCCTCGAGGGGGGACTCAGAGCGGCTAACATTGGCAACAATTTGCTGGTGCAATATCAAAAATATAATAACAATATAAAACAATAAATACACAACAGACTAAAAACAATAACATTAATTATACAGTCACATAACCTTTACCATTATCATAACAATCATATGGTCCAGTTCAATGTCCAAAGTGCAGCTGTGCCTGCTAGCTGAAAGCCTGGTTCCAAACCACGATTTCAATTTTTTTTCCTAAAGGAAAGGAGGGAGGACGCCGATCTAATCTTGCTGGGGAGCAAATTCCACAAACGAGGGGTCACCACAAAGAAGGCCCTGTCCCTCGTCCCTACCAGATGCATTTGCGAGGCCAGTGGGACTGAGAGCATTACAACACATGTGCAAAACCACACACACACACACACATATACACAAACACACATATATACACATATACACAAACACACACATATACACACAAAAAACACATACACACAGACTGGGCCACAGCAACGCATGGCAGGGGACAGCTAGTATATAAATAAAAATGTAATGTTCGTTTGTGGGATTAACATAACTCAAAAACCACTGGACGAACTGACAACTAATTTGGACACAAGACACCTATCAAGCCAAAAAATAAATATAAAAATACATTACAACACATGTGCAAAATCATACACATACACATATGCACAAACACACATATATACACATATACACAAATATACATACACAAAACACATATACACGAACCATAAAGATTATTAAGATCATCTGGAGAGGCCCTGCTCTCGGTCCCACCGGCCTCACAAGCGCGCCTGGTGGGGACGAGGGACAGGGCCTTCTCGGTGGTGGCCCCGCGACTCTGGAACTCTCTCCCTCTGGAGGCCAGAACCGCCCCATCCATCCTAACATTTAGGAAACGGGTGAAGACGTGGCTGTGGAGTCAGGCCTTCGATGAATGAGACACCATAGGACCCTGGATGGAAGTTGATGTAGATCCATCTTAATAGGACGACTGACCACTGTAGTTTTATATATAGTGTTTTTAAAGTTGTTTTTGTAATTGTGATATATGATATTTTAATGAGTGTATATGTTTTTTATGGCTGGAAACCGGGCTGAGTCCCTCAATGAGGTTGAGAAGCTCGGTATAGAAAACGGTGAAATAAATAAATAAATAAATAAATAAATAAATAAATACACAGACTGGGCCACAGCAACACGTGGCAGGGGACGGCTAGTTACAATATGAAGAAGTTACAACATCCTAGATTTAAGGTAAACATTGCAATCAGGATACCAGTCTTTATGTCTGGCATCACAACTGAACAAGACTTTAGTATGAGGCTGCTGAACAAGTCCTATAATCATCACATATGTTCTCTGCCTATATAACATCCGCTAGTTTGCTATTCCGAAAGCAGCCTCAGTTGTGAGACTCGCAAAATAATTTCCCCAGGTAACTCTTGAGTGACGACTCAATGAATATTTTTTTTCCTTGGGTATAGCAACAGCTTGAATTTGATGGGTATTCTTGTTACATTCGGAGGTGTGAAGACAAGGCCTGAACTATGCATATGCTATACAAGACAGTTTTTGCGGTTGCTTCTGGTGGCTCCTTGGAACTGTTACTACTCCATTTATCACCTTTGCACTCCTAAGATGGTTCGAGAAAATAAAACTCTTACTGCCACCGACTGCGAAGTTTATTTTCTTGATGAATGAGAGTGAGATTCCCAAAAAATACAACGAAGGCATGCCAAGTCCATTGGGCTCTTGCTTCAATGGATTTCTTGAAGGAATAATAATAATAATAATAATAATAATAATAATAATAATAACAACAACAACACAATAATGGAAAACACAAGAATGGCCATCAGACTGGAAAAAATCAACTTATATCCCCATACCAAAAAAGGGAAATGCGAAAGACTGCTCCAACTTCCGTACAGTGGCCCTTATTTCTCATCATGCCAGGAAGGGAATGCTCAAGATCCTGCAAGGAAGAAGACTCCAGCAAGACATGGAGCGAGAGTTGCCAGATGTTCAAGCTGGGTTTAGAAAAGGCAGAGGAACCAGAGACCAGATTGCCAATATCCGCTGGATAATGGAGAAAGGCAGGGAGTTTCAGAAAAACATCTACTTCTGCTTCATTGACTCTCTAAAGCCTTTGACTGTGTGGATCATCATAAATGGTGGCAAGTTCTTGGTGGGATGGGCATCCCAAGCCCCCTTCCCTCTCTCCTGAGGAATCTGTACAAGGACCAAGGAGCCACAGTCAGAACTGACCACGGAACAGGAGACGGGTTCAAGATTGGGAAAGGCGTCCAGCAAGGCTGCATCCTCTCACCCAACCTTTTTAACTTGTATGCAGAACACATCATGCGAGGATGTGCGGGGCTTGAGGAATGCAAAGCTGGGGTGAAAATTGCTGGAAGAAACATTAACAACCTCAGATATGCAGATGACACCACTCTGGTGGCTGAAAGCGAGGAGGAGCTGAGGAGCCTTCTAATCAAGGTGAAAGAAGAAAGCGCAAAAGCCGGGTTGCAGCTAAACGTCAAAAAAACCAAGATTATGGCAACAAGAATGATTGACAACTGGAAAATAGAGGGAGAAACAGTGGAGGCCGTGATAGACTTTGTATTTCTAGGTGCAAAGATGACTGCAGATGCAGACTGTGGCCAGGAAATCAGGAGACGCTTCCTTCTTGGGAGGAGAGCAATGTCCAATCTCGATAAAATAGTGAAGAGTAGAGACATCAGACTGACAACAAAGATCCATTGCCTAGTCAAAGCCATGGTCTTCCCTGTAGTCACCTACGGATGTGAGAGCTGGACCTTAGGGAAGGCTGAGCGAAGGAAGAGAGATGCTTTTGAGCTGTGGTGTTGGAGGAAAGTGCTGAGAGTGCCTTGGACTGCGAGAAGATCCAACCAGTCCATCCTCCAGGAAAGAAAGCCCGGCTGCTCACTGGAGGGAAGGATACTAGAGACAAAGTTGAAGTACTTTGGCCACATCATGAAAAGACAGCAAAGCCTAGAGAAGACAATTATGCTGGGGAAAGTGGAAGGCAAAAGGAAGAGGGGCCGACCAAGGGCAAGATGGATGGATGGCATCCTTGAAGTGACTGGACTGACCTTGGAGGAGCTGGGGGTGGTGACGGCCGACAGGGAGCTCTGGCGTGGGCTGGTCCATGAGGTCACGAAGAGTCGGAGATGACTGAACGAATGAACAACAACAAATTATTATTATTATTATTATTATTATTATTATTATTATTATTATTTATTTGATCAGTCATATGACCATTTCAAAATAGAACCCGAGTAAAAAAAACAAGGCAACAAGGTGATAAGTCAGAATAATAATAATAATAATAATAATAATAATAATAATAATACTTTATTTATACTCCGCTACCATCTCCCCATGGGACTCGGTGCAGCTTACATGAGGCCAAGCCCACAATACAACAATACAAGCAATAACAATGACAATACATGCATTTAAAAATAAATCACATAGACCATAACATAAGCATTGACAATAGTACAAAACACTTTAAAATCTATGGCTGGGCCAAATGTAATTAAAAATTTAAAATGATACTGGTCTTGGACGAGATAAGGAAGTGGGGCGTGGTGAGGACATACGAACAGACCTAGATAGATATAAAGTGCTTTAGAGGACAAAGTCCCGAGGATTCATTATTCTGGGAAGGCACACTGGAACAACCACGTTTTCAAGCCTGCCTGAAGATTGCCAGAGATGGGGCATGCCTGATGTCCTTAGAGAGTGAGTTCCAGAGTCCACGGGACACCACTGAGAAGGCCCTCTCTCTCTCGTCCCCACCAATCATGCTTGCAATGCAGGTGGGAGCGTGAGCAGGGCATCTCCAGATGATCGAAGAGAAATGCGGTCACAAAGTTAGGCATGTTAAAAACAGTTCAGGGCTTTGTAGGTAAGAACCCACACCTTGAATTGGGTCCGGAAAATGAATGGCAGCCAGTGGAGCTCCTTGAACAGGAGGAATGACCGCTCCCTGTAAGGAGCACCAGTTAGCAAACTGGCTGCCGCTCGTTGGACCATCTGGAAATTCCGAGCCCTTTTCAAGCACAGCCCCACGTAGAGTGCATTGCAGTAATCCAATCCAGAGGTGACTAAGACATGGACCACTTTGGCCAGATCCGCCTTCACGAGGTACAGTCGCAGCTGGCACACGAGTCTTAGTTGTGCAAAGGCCCTCCTGGCCACCGCCGATGCTTGAGCCTCAAGCGTAAGTGATGAGTCCAGGAGGACACCCAAACTGCGGACCTGTGGCTTCAGGGGGAGTGCAACCCCGTCCAGCACAGGTTGCCACCCTATACCTCGGTCCGGTTTACGATCTACCAGGAGGACTTCTGTCTCGTCGGGATTAATCTTCAGCTTGTTCCTCCTCATCCAGACAGCCACAGTGGCCAGGCACTCGTCCAGCACCCGAGGGGCTTCCTTGGAATTAGGTGGAAAAGAGTAGTAGAGTTGTGTGTCATCTGCATAGAGATGGCACCCAACTCCAAAACTCCGGATGACCTCTCCCAGCAGTTTCATGTAGATGTTGAAAAGCATGGGAGACAGAATGGAACCTTGCGGGACCCTACAGGTCAAAGGCCAGGGGTCAGAGCAGGCGTCTCCCAGCTTCACCTTCTGGGAATGACCCTCCAGGAAGGACCGGAGCCATGACAAAGCCGTGCCCCCAAGGTCCATCCCGGAAAGTCATCCCAGAAAGATACCATGATCGAATAATAATCAGAGCTGGCAGTCTTATCAACTACAGTAGTTCATAGTTGCATTTCAGGTGGCAGAGAAATCACACCAAGAAGAGTAAAATGGGTAATAATAATAATAATAATAATAATAATAATACTTTATTTATACCCCACCACCATCTCCCCAAGGGGACATGAGGCCAAGCCCAACACTACAGCAGAGCAAGTATACGACATAAAATACAAGCAGTAAAATATAATGAAATAAAATAAAATACAAAAACAGTATAAGCAATATAAAATCATAGTAATTGGGCAGGGTGAGTTGCAAGGATTAAAAGTTTAAAACACTGGGTGAGAGAGCAATATAATTAGTTGCATATTGATTGACATGTATGCAGGGGCGGCTCATCCATTACGCGAAGTAAGCGGTCGCAGAACACTTTTTTTTTGCCAGGGGCGCAGAGGCGCCTCTGTAAATGCCCCTCGACCATCACTTGAGGAGCACCCCCTCAGCCCACAACAGCCCTAGCAGTCCGGGGGGAGCCTTGGCTTTCTTGCCTCACTGCTGGGCGATCCTCTTCCCAAAGGGGCCGGGCCCTTGAGCCTCGCCTAGCCCCTCTCGTTCCTGATCCACCCGGCCACCGGGTGCGCGAGCAGAGCCGGCGCTCAATCGTTCTCCGTGTTTGATCCCTTCCCCATGACCGGCTCCCTTTCCCGATCCCCCGGTGCTCCACCCGCCTCTTCTCCTCTCCCCAATCCGCGGGTGGGCCAAGGGGGAGCCGCCGCGCCGGCCCGCTTCGGGTCAGGAGGCATGTCTGAAGACCCCAGCGTGCGCACCAGAAGTTGCCTCTTCTCCTGACTTTCTCTTCAGCCATTGGGACCAAGAGAGAGAAAGAGAGAGAGAGCCCCTCCGGCTGGAGGTATCTCCCACCTCCGCTCCCTCCTTTGTTTTTGCGCCTACCTTCAGGAAAGGTGGGCATCTCCATCTTTGTCTCTGTCTCTGTCTCTCTCTTGGTCCCAATGGCTGAGGAGAAAGTCAGGAGAAGAGGTGACTTTTGGTGCACACGCCGGGGTCTTCAGGCACGCCTCTGAACCCAAAGCGGGCCAGGCAAGGGAGCAAGTGCGGCAAGTGTAGTTACTGGGATGTATAGTTCACCTACAATCAAAGAGCATTCTGAACTCCACCAATGATGGAATTGAACCAAATATGGCACACAGAACTCCGACAACAAACAGAAAATATATATCAATGATTGGTTGGGAGGGCGCCAAAATACTGTTTGCTTACCGTTGAAAATTACCTAGGGCCGCCTCTGCATGTATGGTTCCTTCTGTGAATCAGCTAAACAATATGATTCTTAGCGTGGCATCTTCTTGGTAATATATGTATGTGTAACTGGGGTTTATGGCTATGTATATACAATTTCGGGGGGGGGTGGGGTGGTGGTGGTGCAATGGGTTAAACCACCATGTTTTGAACTGCTAGGGTGGCAGAAGCTGGGGCTAACAGCGGGAGCTCACCCCGCTCCCCAGGTTTGAACCACTGATCTTTCAGTCAGCAAGTTCTGCAGCTTCGTAGTTTAACCTAACTCTTTTCCAGCCTATGTCTAGAGGGAAGGAATGAAGGAGGGAAAGGGGAAAGAAAGGAAGGAGAGAAGGAGGGCTGCAGGAAGACAGAACATCGGTAATAGAATAGACAGTAATGCGTACGGAAAAGACAAAGCTGAAGTAAGGACGTCTAGATTTAAGAAGGCAGACGCACAGGACATGAGATCCTGCACCCGTCTCTACGCTATTTCCACGCCTGTGCATACCGCATCTACTTCCCTCCGCTCCGCCGTAGAACCGTCCTCCGCTTCTCTCCCCTTTTTTTCACGCCTTACTCCCTTCTCTCCCTCACTTAAGACCAGCTGACCTCTTTCTTTCTTATCCTTCCCTCCGTCGTCAATTCTCTCCTTCCTTCTTGTCCCCCCTTACCACTGCATTCCCGTTCACTGTCACCTTTCTTTCTCCTCCCTTTTCTCTCCTTTCTTCCTCCTCTACCATTTCCTTCCTTCTCTCCTTTCTTTCTTTCTCCCTTCCTTCCTTCCTTCCTTCCTTCTTCCTTCCTTCCTCCTTCCTTCCTTCCTTCCTTCCTTCCTTCCTTCCTTACTTCCTTCTCTCCCTCTTTCCCTTCCTTCTCCTTCCTTCCTTCCTTCTTTCCTCTTCCTTCCTCCTTCCTTCTCCTTTCTCTCCTTCCTCCCTTCTCTACCTCTTTCTTTCTCCCTTCCTCCTCTCTTTCCTTCTCTCCCTCTTTCTTTCTTTCCTTCCTTCCTTCCTTCCTCCTCCTCTTTCCTCCTTCCTCCCTTCTCTCCTTCCTTCTTCCTCCCTCTCTCCTTCCTTCCTTCCCTTTTTCTCTCCTTCCTCCTTCTTCCTTTCTCTCCTTCCCCCTTTCTCTCCCTCCTTCCTCCCTTTCCTTCCTCCCTTCCTTCCTTCCTTCCTCATTCCCTTCCTTCCTTCCTTCCTTCCTTCCTTCCTTCCTTCCTTCCTTCCTTCTTCCTTACTGACTTTTCCCCTTCCCTCCTTCCTTCTCCCCCCCTTCTTCCTTCCTTCCTTCTCTCTCCTTCCTTCTTCCTCTACCTCCCTCCCTCCCTCCTCTTTCTTTCTTCCTTCCTTCCTTCCCTTCCTTCTTTCCTTCCTTCCTCCTCCCTCCCTCCCTCCTTCCCCTCCCTTTTCTTCCTCCCTTCCTTTCCCTTCCTCTTTCCTTCCTTCTCTCTCCCCTTCCTTCCTTCCCTCTCCCTTTCCTCCTCCCCTAGATCCCGAACAGAAGGAGGGAAAGAGGGAGGAAAGATTGTCCACCACAACATGTGGCGGGCACAGCGAGTGAAAGCAGTCTTTTTCCCCATGTATGCACACACATGGCCATCACTGGAAGAGGTGGAGAGATATTGAACTTAACCGCCACACAGTTGTCACCAATTGCCTGTGCTAATCCAAAACAAACAAACAAAAAGGATAGTCAAAGGCTTTCATGGCCAGAATCACTGAGTTGTTGTAAGTTTTTTTGGGCTGTGTGGCCATGTTCCAGAAGCATTCTCTCCTGACGGTTTGTCTGCATCTATGGCAGGCATCCTCAGAGGTTGTGAGGTCTGTGGATTGGGTTGTCAGGAACATGCTGTCCCTGACAACCCAAAAAAGAGGATATTTAATAGGAGAATTAATGGTGAATGTTTGTCAAGCTGACCATGACAGGTCAAAAATCCTCTTTTTTGGGTTGGTGTAAGTTGCATTGTCTGGGAGTAGATTCCTGAACGTCCCAAAGCTATAGGACAAAAAACTTTTCATTGTTCTCAACATTTGACGGGAGTCAGAAAAATTGAGATTTATCATCCTTAGGAAAGAAGCATCCTTTGCAATGATGGAACTTTTCTTTCTCCAGGTCTGCACATGCTGTCCCTGACGAAACCTTACCCAAATGGCGCCCTTTGTGTTTGCAAAGGCATGTGCCACTAATGATGCCATTCAAAAACACACACCACATCCATGCTTGTTTTTCCACGAGTGCTTCCGTAAGCAGATTGCATCGACAATGATCTTCTGAATCATTGTTAGGAGCCAGGCTTTGTTGCATTGTGCTCAGAATAAAGAGTGAAGAACACAGAAGAATGCGCTCACCTAAGACTGTTGTTCAAACACGTACACAGAGGCATTAATTAACCCAGAAGCCTGGCTTAAAAGCACTTTGGGAACCATTCTACTGTAAACAGTGTGGGTCTTGCGTGAGGAGCTGATGCATCTGTACACGGCAAATCAGAGAATGCCAAGATTCTTTACATTGTCCTTTTGGTTACATCAAGAGATCAATTGGCATAAATAAAATGCTGTTCAGATTAAAAGAACCGTATAATGATGCTCACAAGATGCAAAATGTTTCTGTTTTGACAACTTCGCAGCTCAAAGTTAACACAGGTACAAAAATGGTTGCATTCGCTTTTTTTAAAAAAAATGAGGTGTAAACAAAAATAGGAATTCGTTTCAGTTTTTTAAAAAGGAACAAGACCGCCGATTAATGCATGTTAAGCTTTTAAAGAGGCAATCTACCAGTGAATGGTTTGCATCCTCCACTGGTGCTACCCTAAGGGATTCTAGCTTTGCAGAGTCAAAGAGAGCATGGCCTTATCTCCTGCTCATCATCATCATCATCATCCTCATGTGTATTGTATTGTTGAAGGCTTCCATGGCTGGAATCACTGGCTTGTTGTAGTTTTTTTTTTTGGGGGGGGGCTATATGGCCATGTTCTAGAAGCATTCTCTCCTGATGTTTCTCCTGCATCTATGGCTGCCTGCCATAGAAAGAGGGACAGTGTTGATGTTCAATGTATTGTCAAAGGCTTTCATGGCTGGAATCACTGGGTTGTTGTAGGTTTTTTCAGGCTATATGGCCATGGTCTAGAGGCATTCCCTCCTGACGTTTCGCCTACATCTATGGCAAGCATCCTCAGAGGTAGTGAGGTCTGTTGGAACTAGAAAATGGGTTTATATATCTGTGGGATGTCCAATCTTGATAAAATAGTAAAGAGTAGAGACATCACACTGGCAACAAAGATCCGCCTAGTCAAAGCCATGGTATTCCCTGTAGTAACCTACGGATGTGAGAGCTGGACCTTAGGGAAGGCTGAGCGAAGGAAGAGAGATGCTTTTGAGCTGTGGTGTTGGAGGAAAGTGCTGAGAGTGCCTTGGACTGCGAGAAGATCCAACCAGTCCATCCTCCAGGAAAGAAAACCCGGCTGCTCATTGGAGGGAAGGAGACTAGAGACAAAGTTGAAGTCCTTTGGCCACATCATGAGGAGACAGCAAAGCCTAGAGAAGGGAATTATGCTGGGGAAAGTGGAAGGCAAAAGGAAGAGGGGCCGACCAAGGGCAAGATGGATGGATGGCATCCTTGAAGTGACTGGACTGACCTTGAAGGAGCTGGGGGTGGTGACGGCCGACAGGGAGCTCTGGCGTGGGCTGGTCCATGAGGTCACGAAGAGTCGGAGACGACTGAACGAATGATCAACAAAATCTGTGGAATGACCAGGGTGGGACAAAGGACTCTTGTCTGCTGGAGCTAGGTGTGAATGTTTCAACTGACCAGCTTGATTAGCATATAATGGCCTGACAGTGCCTGGAGCAAACTTTTGTTGAGAGGTGATTAGATGTCCTTGTTTGTTTCCTCTCTGTTGTTTTGCTGTTGTAATTTTAGAGTTTTTTAATACTGGTAGCCAGATTTTGTTCATTTTCATGACTTCCTCCTTTCTGTTGAAATTGTCCACATGCTTGTGGATTTCAATGGCTTCTCTGTGTAGTCTGACATGGTGGTTGTTGGTGTGGTCCAGCATTTCTGTGTTCTCAAAATGCTGTCTCCAGGTTGACTCATCAGGTGCTCTGCTATGGCTGCCTTCTCTGGTTGAAGTTGTCTGCAGTGCCTTTCATGTTCCTTGTTTCGTTTCAGGCCATATAGCTCAAAAAAACCTACAACAACTCAGTGTTGATGTTCTTGATTTCTGTGATTGTATATATTTTTTATGGATTTAATCTGAATTGTTTTAACACTAATGTTGTTTAATGCTGTTTTAATATGTGTATATTTGAAACTGTATGCCAGTGGTTCTCGACCTTCCTAATGCCGTGACCCCTTAGTGCAGTTCCTCATGTTGTGGTGACCCCCAACCATAACATTATTTTCATTGCTATTTCATAACTGTAATTTTGCAACTGTTATGAATCATAATGTAAATATCTGATATGCAGGATGTCTTTTCATACTGGGTGGGGTTGGGAGAGGATTGATTTTGTCATTTGGGAGTTGTAGTTGCTGGGATGTATAGTTCACCTACAGCCAAAGAGCATTCTGAACACCACCAATGATGGAATTGAACCAAACTTGGCACACAGAACTGTGAGGGTTTGGTGGACATTGACCTTGAGTTTTTGGAGTTGCCATTCACCTCCATCCAGAGAGCACTGTGGACTCAAACAATGATGGATCTGGACCAAACTTGGCACAAATACTCAATATGCCCAAATGCTCCAGTGGGATTCCTTCCCAGGTGATCTTCAGAGCTCGGGATGCTTCTCTGTTCTTGAGATGAAAGGCGCATGCCTGTGTTTTGGATGGGTTGGGGATCAGCTGGTTTTCCCTGTAATAGGCAGTAAGAGTACCTAGAGCTTCGGAGAGCTTCTGTTCAACCATCTCACAGCTCCCTGCTTGAGCGGTAATGGCACGATCATCAGCATAGATGAAGCTCTCTGTCCCTTCTGGCAGTGGCTGGTCATTTGTGCAGATATTGTACATGGATGGAGCAAGCAGGCTCCCCTCAGGCAGGCCGTTCTTCTGTTTCCGCCATCTGCTTCTCTGGCCCTGGAACTCAACAAAATTGTTTGCTTTTGTTTTATGAAATTGCTTTATTATTGTTTATTATTTGCATTTTCGGTTTTGTTTTATTTTATGTAATTGTTGCTTTGGGCTTGGCATCATGTAAGCTGCACCGAGTCAGCATCGGGAAGATGGAGCGGGGTACAAATAAAGATGATGATGATGATGATGATGATGATTATTATTGGGTCCTACAGATTCTAATGTTTAAATCTGAAAGGATGAAAAATATTTCCTACTTTGCTGTTTTCAAGGTAGAATATGGTAGGCTGGATTATTATTATTATTATTATTATTATTATTATTATTATTATTTTAAAAAACCTTGCATATGTGTTTTGCTGGAGGCAATTCCATGATGGAGAATGACTTTGTTGTAATGTTCAAAAATAGCTGAGCCGACTTTCCAAATCAAGGAGCATTGTTTTTGCAAACTAATTTTTATTGTCACGAAGTGGATTCTTTTACCTTTACACCGCTATCTATCCCTTGTTATCACTTTTTAGACCCAAATCCAACAAAAACAAAAAAAGGTAATGACACTTAACTGCACCGTTTCAAAAGGTTTTTAAATGGGAAAAAGGTATTTAGTATTTTTAATAAGCATCTTCAATACTATTGAGTTGGTTTCTTTGTTCATATCACAAGATTAATTATGCTGTCAAGCACTTCCAAGGCCTGCTTAACAAAGATTCAGTGATATAATGGTTTGCCTTCGCATGGCTTTTTTTTTTCTGCATAGCAATCACAATCAAAATTAGACAATTTAAAACCCTTTCACAAGCCGGAAGTTCTGAAGAGCCTTTTAATCAACAAAAGTAATTTTGCAAACAACTAGATACAGCGTTTTTCATATTAACTAACTTGTGGGTTTTTTAAAAAAACACACACACAACTCCATATGCTGCATTCATGAATCCCTGAAGATGGTAATGGATGCTTGAGATCTGTAATGGAACCAAGTCAGGCTGCGTGCAACTAAGCCTCTCTCTCTATCTATCTATCTATCTATCTATCTATCTATCTATATGGAGGGAGGGGTTACAGACCTATCTATTAGGGCTGGGCGGTTTCGTTTCGTTAATTCGTAATTCGTTAATAATTCGTTAATTTTTTCAATTACAAAACGATAACGAACCATTCTGGAGCAATTATTAAAAAAACGAATTTTCAAAAACGTTTTGTAAATGTTTCGTATTTCGATATTGTATTCGTTTCGTTATTGTTTTGAGGTCGTTTCGTTATTATTTCCGCATGTCTGGGCCAGTTTTATGGTTTAATTAGTGAAAAAAAATTATAATATCACACCAACAGTCAACAACAGAGGGAGAGGGAAGCTTCAGAAGATTTTGGAGGTTTTTTAGCGTATTTCGCGGTCGCGTCCGCCATTAACGAATCGATTCGTTATTGTTTCGGAAATCGATTCGTTAATTTTTTACCATTTACGAAATTTCGTAGATATCGAACTTTTTAAAAGGAAAATTTTGTAATTATTTTAAATATCGAAACAAAAAAACCCCCCAAATACAAATCGATTTTAGAAACAAATTTTCCCGTTGTTACCCAGCCCTACTATATATATATATAAATGCTCTGTGCATAATGAGTACCTTAAAAACAAAAGAACCAATGAACGAAATCACACCCAATTTGGCAGCAAAACGTCTCACAACACAAGGAGTGACCATCACTCAAAAATTATGATTTTGTCATTTGGGAGTTGTAGTTGCTGGGATTTATAGTTCACCTACAATCAAAGAGCATTCTGAACTCCATCAACGATGGAATTGAACCAAACTTGGCACACAGAACTCCCATGACCAACAGAAAATACTGGAAGGTTTGGTGGGCATTGACCTTGAGTTTGGGAGTTGTAGTTACCTACATCCAGAGAGCACTGTGGACTCAAACAATGATGGATCTGGACCAAACCTGACAGGAATACTCAATATGTCCAAATGTGAACACAGATGGAGTTTGGGGAAAATAGACCTTAATATTTCGCAGTTGTAGTTACTAAGATGTATAGTTCACCTACAATAAAAGAGCATTCTGAACCCCACCAACGATGGAATTGGGCCAAACATCCCACACAGAACCCCCATGGCAGGGGACCGCTAGTATATGGAGGGAGGGATTATAGACCTATATATATAGAGAGGGAGACACACAGACAGACAGAGACTATAAATTCTGTAATGCTACGTTGTGAAATGTAGCTGTGGCACATAGTTACATTATTGTAGTTACATCCCCCAACATGTCCCACTGAATCAACATTTCAAATAATGTAGACTCTGGATGCTATCCATTGATCACTCTGCTTTCCAATCCTATGAAATGATCATGTTGTGGGTTTGGGGGGGATTTTGTTCTCTGCTACAACACAATACACCTCTCAGGCCAACAAGTGACCATCACTCATAAAAATACTGAAAAACACAGCAGAAGAACCTTAGAAAAACAAAAAACCACACACACACACACACGGTTTTGCGCATGTGTTGTAATGTATTATTTGTTTTTTTATATTTGTGTATATGTGTATATCTGTGTTTGCATATATATATATATATATATACACATACAAACACACATATACACATATACACAAATATATACATGCATATATACACACACAAAACACATATACACAGACTGGGCCACAGCAACGTGAGGCAGGGGATAGCTAATAATAATAATAATAATAATTTATTTGTACCCCGCTACCATTTTCTGAGGGACTCAGTGCGGCTTACATGAGGCCGAGCCCACAATACATCAATAACAATAACAGCAATAATACAAAAAACAATACAAAAACTCATAGCAAAATAAGCAAAAACAATATCAATAACACGATGCATTTAAAAACCAATGGCTGGGCCAAATGTAATAATTAAATTTTTTTAAAAATAATGCTGGGCATGAACAGGTAACATGTAATTGGGATAAAGGTTTTGGAGAGGGAAGAAATGTACATACAATCTAAAATCATTATTAAAATGCGTTTGAGGACATATTGCTGGGAGTTTCCTTATTCTGGGAAGGCACACTGAAACAGCCACGTTTAATAATAATAATACTTGGATCTGCACGCATCATTCGAGAATACATCACACAGCCCTAATGCTTGGGATGTGTTCGACTTGTGATTTTTTGATATGAAATCCAGCATATAGATCTCGTTTGCTGTGACATACTGTGCTTTTGTGTCAGTAAAATAATAATATAATATTAATAGATAACATCCTCAGCTGCTGCAAGAAGATCGCGCAGACAGACCACAAGCAGAGGCATAACACTGTTGTTCAAATGATCCACTGAAACTTGAGCCACAAACACCATCTGCCTGCAACAAAGAACTGTTGGGATCACAAGCCTGAAAAAGTTACAGGAAATCAACACATCAATCTACTCTGGGACTTATGGATTCAGACTGACAGAGTTTTGGAGCAGAAGACTCCTGACCTCACAATTGTGGGGGGGGGGGGCAAGTATGGATCGTCAATGTTGCAATCCCAGGTGACAGCAGGATTGCAGAGAAACAACTGGAAAAGCTGACACAATACGTGGATGTAAAGATCGAACGGCAAAGACTCTGGCACAAGCCAGTCAAGGGGGTCCCAGTGGTGATGGGCACACACTAAAAACCTTGGTACACTTAAACACAATTTTCCTATACAAAAGTCTTTAGACGCTTGAAAAGTTTAAGAAAGTCCTTTATTATTGCTTAGATCTTCTACAATTTAAACAAACACTTCTCAGATCTTCAACAAGTCAAACAAATGCTTCTTAACTGGCCCAAATGGACAGGTAACTGGTAGGCTTGGGTAACTACGGAAAAATTTGGTTCTAAACTCGTTTTGTTTTTAGGGGGCCCTTGCGTTTTTTTTTTTTAATAATTCCGAAATTTTCCTTTAAAAAATTTCAAAATTTACGAAATTTCGTAAAATTACGAATCGATTCGTTAATGGCAGACGAGAAAAAAACCTCCAAATGGGACAGGGGGAACTTCTGAAGCTTCCCTCTCCCTCTGTTGTTGACTGTTGGTGTGATAAAACAAACAACAACTATAAAACTTGCACCAGACATGCGAAAATAATTACGAAATAATTACGAAATAATTACGAAATAAATTGAAAAAATTGTTTCGAATCTAATTTACTCCTCACACTATTGCTGCATGGCTCAATATTGGATCGTAAGCTAATTTAAATACGAATTAATAACGAATTACAAAATTAACGAACGAAACCGCCCAAGCCTAGTAACTGTTTCTTTTCTTTAAAAGGAAAACCCTTTTTTAACCCCTCCCAGGCAATCTGCTTTCTATGCTTACTGGTGTGGGCTCTACTCCCGGCTCCAACTGCTTCTGGTTACCCAAGTAGACCTACCAGCCAAGGCTTTGTAGATTCTCCAGCTGGAGTTCTTTTGGATCTTTTCCACAAAAGATGTGGAACTGTTTCCCCCGGATGCTTCTGTTTCTCCCAGATGCTGCGAGAAGTGAAGCTTGTCTACAGATGGAGCTGATCCACGTCCTGTAGCTAAGCTTTCCACTATAAGACTGAACTAAAAATGGTTCCCTTTCCCTCCCAGAGCCCTGGAAAAAGGGGCGGAACCAAAACTTAACAACGATAGACAGGTCATTGGCCCTATAATTGCAAGTCAAGGGAAGCCACCTTACTGCAAAATGCATGGAACCTTGGAATATATGCAAACACTAAACAGAAAAAAAAATGAAGCTGAAGCTCCTGGTACAGCCGTACCAGCACAGTACTTGTGACATAAGTTCCAATGAATCATTTGGGCCACAGAGTTGTGCCTTTGCTTGTAGTCCGTCTGTGCAATTTTCTTGCAGCAGAGGAGGAGATGATCCGTGGTTACACATAACTTCATGAATACAAAACGTTCACAAACAGTCCCTATCTGAGGCAAGATATACTAGGTCCTAAAACGATGGTCAGACAATGCAAAAGAAATCCTTTTGGGGAGAGATCCACCCAAATTCTTTCCCACCTGTGGGCATGGTGCATTCAGTATCAAACAAGTGTTGCTTCCATATAATCCCCGCCCGGTTTGTTCTTCGGAGTCCCCTCGCTCTTGAGAGAAGTGTCTGCACAAGGATGGTGGAGAGGCTCAGGATGAGCAGAGTAACAACTGCTGTCAGGCAAAATAACAGGGTCAGGAAGACGCGGTTAATGAAGTTATAGCAACTGGTGTAAAGAGCCAATCAGAAAAGGCAACAATCTGTAAATGAGGATATAATTAGCCGGAGGGAGGGGGGAATTAACAAGCTTTGGTGGGAATCTCAGGAAGTCTGTAATGAAGGAAATGACTACGTATTGAGGAAGATTCCAAAAGATTAGAGCAAACATTGTGCAACAAAGGCTACCTAATTAGTGAAGGTGGGAGGAGCGCCTAGGCCTTAATTAGAAGGAAATATCTGATGGAAGGACACCTAGTTGCCTTTTTAATGGGGAAAAGGAAGTAATGAGCGTTCGCCATGGAGTCTCCATTCCATTCGGAGCACCAAGGCTATCAGTTCAGCGCTCTCCCTTTCGTTGCCTCTGTCTCTGGTATGTGATAAATACACGTGATGGTAACATTGTAGGGACATTGTAAATTCCGTAACTGCATCGAGATATTATGTGAAAAGAGACAACGGAAAACCGTCATTTGCAATGGGCTCCAGAGATTTACTGCATGCCAACATCTTTGTGTAAGCTATAATAATATTTATTTATTTATCGTGTCAGGAGCAACCAGACATTTGTATTACATTTTTAACAAAGCAAACAAACAGACAGACAAAACACAGAGTTTGCAAGCTTGGTAGTTGATGAAATGTGCTTTGACCCGTATCTGGCCTCTGGTGTCACTATAAGGAGGTCCTCCCTTGTGCTCAGGTTGCATTGCAGCAGGTGGTCAGTGGTTTGCTCTTCTCCACACTCCCATGTCATAGATTCCACTTTGTGGCCCCATTTCTGAAGGTTGGCTCTGCATCTCGTGGTGCCAGAGCGCAGTCTGTTCAGCGCCTTCCAAGTCGCCCAGTCTTCTGTGTGCCCAGGAGGGAGTCTCTCATTTGGTATCAACCATTGATTGAGGTTCTGGGTTTGAACCTGCCACTTTTGGACTCTCACTTGCTGAGGTGTTCCAGCAAATGTCTCTGTAGATCTTAGAAAACTATTTCTTGATTTAAATTGTTGGCGTGCTGGCTGATACCCAAACCAGGGGATGAGCTGGAGATGTCTCTGCCTTGGTCCTTTCACTATTGGCTGCTACTTCCCGGCGGATGTCAGGTGGTGCAATACCGGCTAAGCAGTGTAATTTCTCCGGTGGTGCAGGGTGCAGACACCCTGTGATGATGCGGCATATCTCATTAAGAGCCACATCCACTGTCTTAGTGTGGTGAGATGTGTTCCACACTGGGCATGCATACTCAGCTGCAGAGTAGCATATCGCAAGGGCAGATGTCTTTACTGTGTCTGGTTGTGATCCCCAGGTTGTGCCAGTCAGCTTTCATATGATATTGTATGATATTTCATATGGCATCCCGAGCTCTGAGGATTATTACCTGGGAAGGAATCCCACTGGAGCCTTGCAGCGCACCCAAGTACCTGGGAGGAGTCACTCTGGACCGTGCTCTAACCTACAAGAAGCACAGCCTGAACATCAAGCAAAAAATTGTGCTAGAAACAATATCATACGAAAGCTATAATAATAATGTGTTGTCATTTAGACTCCAGGAAAAGGTTTGTAAAGCATAATAATAAAAAATAAAATGTGTGTCTATGTGTGTGAAAGAGAGAGAAAAAAATCTTAAATTCAGGACATCTGATGAAAGCAGCATGTCTCACAATCTTTCCTCATGACGAATGTCCGAAAGCAAGTAGGTGCCATGCATTTCTGCTTGGAAATAAGTCCCACCGTGTCCATTATAGCTTAGTCAGTAATAAGTGTGTTTACAGTTGGAACTTAATAGTTGATCTTACAATAGTGGTAGCTAGCTAGTAGGCTTGGTTGATCCAGTTCGTTAATTTCTTATCTCGTGATGAAATCGTAAATAAAATACCTTTAGAAGCGATATCGACGCGTTTTGGCAACCCGGAAGTGTTTTTGCCATATCGAAGCCGCGTCCGCCATCTTCCTTACGACTTCCGGCAGTGAATCGTAAATGCTGGGGGCGTGGCCTTCAGGAACAGCTGTTCTTACCCACGCCCACCTCCTTCCTCTTTGCATCGGCGGCTTTGCGAGGTGGGCTTTGTGAGGGCGTGGCTACCTCCCTGGTGACAAGCGGCGATGCGGAAGAGCTGGGTGTAGCCACGCCCACCTCGCAAAGCCACCGATGCAAAGAGGAAGGAGGTGGGCGTGGGTAAGAACAGCTGTTCCTGAAGGCCACGCCCCCAGCGACCTCCAAGGAGGGCTGTGCTTGGCCACGCCCACCTCTCCTTTCTGCATGACTGACAGCTTGCCACGGAAGGGAAGGAAAGATGAGAGATTTTAAAAGTGTTAGTTTTAAAATCTCTCATCTTTCCTTCCCTTCCGTGGCAAGCTGTCAGTCATGCAGAAGGGAGAGTTTTTATAAGTGATGGTCACTCGTTGGACTGTTAGTGTGTTTTGTGTTTGTGTATATGTGTGTATGTATGTTTGCATGTATATATGTAATTGTAATGTTGTTGTTTTTTTTGGCTTTTTAAGTCTTTTCTACTGTGTTTTTCAGTGCTTTTATGAGTGATGGTCACTCATTGGACTGTTAGGTGTCTTGTGTTTGTGTATATGTGTGTATGTGTGTTTGCAGATGCATTGTAATGCATTTTTGGGGTGTTTTTTTTGGCTTTTTAAGTCTCTTCTACTGTGTTTTTATGAGTGATGGTCACTCGTTGGACTCTTAGGTGCCTTGTGTTTGTGTATATTTATTTACTTCATTTGTATACCGCTTTTCTCAGCCCTAAGGCGACTCATAGCGGTTTATATGTGTGTGTACATATGTGTGTATGTGTGTTTGCAGATGCATTGGAATGCATTTGGGGGGGGTGGCTTTTTAAGTCTTTTCTACTGTGTTTTTATGAGTGTTGGTCACTCCTTTCATTATTAGATGTATTGTGTCCAAATTGGTGTCAATTCATCCAGTGGTTTTTGAGTTATGTTAATCCCACAAACGAACATTACATTTTTTGTTTATATAGATAGAAATAAAGATTGCAACTAACTGCAAATGTCTCACTTTTATAGACACCGAAATATTATATTTCCTCCTTTCTCCTCCCAAAACGGTTCTGGGATATTGATTGTCATCAATCTCTCTCTTTCTGGCTCTCTCTGGTTTTTTAGACGCCGGCTATTTAATTGTCATAATTAGCAACCTGCCTATCTTCCCTGTTTAAAAAGCTCCTGTCAGTTTTCCAGGATATTTATAGATTAATTTTCCTATGTACATTAATTTATGATGGCATACCTTTTGGGTTGTCCGTAACATTCAAATACTTATGGTACGGAATATTTTAATGAAAACTATTCATCAGAAGGCAGCCAGGTAGCTTGGGTGCGCTTGTTTCCAGTCGGGGGTCCAGGCAATGAACGGGAGCAAAATAATGGGTCAATTAAATCAAAATCACCCTGAAAGATATCGCTCCAACAATAGGAAGGTTCGGGAAGCGAAGGCGATACAGCGCAGAATCCTTTGCCTTTCCATTCCATTATAGATCTAGCTTTCAAGTTGCGGTGTTTATCGTGATATTAAAGAAATACATATGTAAACATCGGTATAAATGTGTTTCTACTTGACACGAGAATCCACACTGCTTTTGTTAAAGGCTTATTTTTCATTCTGAGGCTTTCACAGTAAAATATTCCCGAAGCGAAATGACCTTTTTTACATTATAAATGTCTTTATACCACAATTAAGCCCGAAAATAGCTAATTTCTCTTTACCCAAGTAAGAGCTATCAAGAAGCCTTCCACCTCCTACGAGGCAGACAATTTATTCAGATGCTTGTTTCTGTATCTATGGATGCATCAGTATCACTATATCTGTCTCTCTTTCTCTTTTGTCTGTCTACATCCTGGATTCATCGCTGAGCCTGGAACCCCAGGTTTCGGCGGTGACCAGGGGAGCATTTGCACAGCTAAAGCTTGTGCGCCAGCTGCGCCCGTACCTTGGGAAGTCTGACTTGGCCACGGTAGTCCACGCTCTGGTTACATCCCGTTTAGACTACTGCAACGCTCTCTACGTGGGGTTGCCTTTGAAGACAGCTCGGAAGCTCCAACTAGTCCAACGCTCGGCAGCCATGATTTTAACAGGAGCGGAGCGCAGGGAGCATACAGCCCCCCTGTTGCGCCAACTCCACTGGCTACCGATCTGCTACCGGGCTCAATTCAAAGTGCTGGCGTTGGCCTTTAAAGCCCTAAACGGTTCCGGCCCAAGCTACCTATCCGACCGCATCTCTGCCTATGAACCCACCAGGACTTTGAGATCTTCCGGGGAGGCCCTGCTCTCGATCCCGCCTGCCTCACAGGCACGGCTGGCGGGGACGAGAGATAGGGCCTTCTCGGTGGTGGCCCCTCGGCTGTGGAACGCCCTTCCCACGGACATTAGACTAGCTCCATCATTAATGGTATGGAGCCCCCGGTGGCGCAGTGGGTTAAAGCCTTGTTCTGGCAGGACTGAAGACCGACAGGTCGCAGGTTCGAATCCGGGGAGAGGCGGATGAGCTCCCTCTATCAGCTCCAGCTCCTCATGCGGGGACATGAGAGAAGCCTCCCACAAGGATGATAAAAACACCAAATCATCCAGGCGTCCCCTGGGCAACGTCCTTGCAGACGGCCAATTCTCTCACACCAGGAGTCACTCCTGACACGACAAAAAAAAATTAATGGTATTCCGCAAAAAAGTGAAAACCTGGTTGTTTGAGCAGGCGTTCGAATAGTTAGTGCAATGAATGTAATGAACATAGGAATGGAACAATGGATGACGGATCTGGATCATGTTTTTAGTGATGAGACGCTAGCGAATGGCTACTGGTGTTAATTATATATTGTTGTTAATTGTATACTTTTCTATAATATGTTATGATGTTAACTGTTTTTTATACTGTGTTATGGTAGCATGGAATTTTTGCTGTTCTTGTTGTTAACTGCTGTGAGTTGCCTAAGGGCTGAGAACAGCGGTATACAAATAAAGTAAATAAGTAAAAAATGAATAAATACATGCATATCAAATGTGCTTCGGTTCTTTGGTCTGTAATCAGAGGCGGCCCTACCTAATTTTCAATGGTAAGCAAACAGTATTTTGGCACCACCACCCCCCCCAACTAATCACTGATATATATTTTCTGTTCATCATGGGAGTTCTGTGTGACATATTTGGTTCAATTCCATCATTGGTGGAGTTCAGAATACTCTTTGATTGTAGGTGAACTATACATCCCAGTAACTACAACTCGCATATGTCAAGGTCTATTTTCCCCCTGGGCAAAATCAACTATACTGCAAATGCTTCCTTTGCGTAATGGGTTGAGCCGCCCATGTCTGTAATCACAGTTTCTGCCTAACATTTTGTAAAATTAAGAGCAGAGAAAACGTGAAAAGTTTTGCTTTACCCAAAAAGTAATGAATGTGTCCAGAGGAGGGCGACTAAAATGATCAAGTGTCTGGAGAACAAGCCCTATGAGGAGCGGCTTAAGGAGCTGGGCATGTTTAGCCTGAAGAAGAGAAGGCTGAGAGGAGATATGATGAGGGCCATGTATAAATATGTGAGGGGAAGTCACAGGGAGGAGGGAGCAAGCTTGTTTTCTGCTTCCTTGGAGACTAGGATGTGGAGCAATGGCTTCAAACTACAAGAGAGGAGATTCCATCTGAACATTAGGAAGAACTTCTGACTGTGAGAGCTGTTCAGCAGTGGAACTCTCTGCCCCAGAGTGTGGTGGAGGCTCCTTCTTTGGAGGCTTTTAAACAGAGGCTGGATGGCCATCTGTCAGGGGTGCTTTGAATGCAATTTTCCTGCTTCTTGGCAGAATGGGGTTGGACTGGATGGCCCAAGGGGTCTCTCCCAATAGAAAGAACTTCCTGACTGTGAGACCTGTTCAGCAGTGGAACTCTCTGCCCCGGAGTGTGGTGGAGGCTCCTTCTTTGGAAGCTTTTAAACAGAGGCTGGATGGCCATCTGTCAGGGGTGCTTTGAATGAAATATTCCTGCTTCTTGGCAGGGGGTTGGACTGGATGGCCCATGAGGTCTCTTCCAACTCTAGGATTCTATGATTCTATGACTGTGAGAGCCGTTCAGCAGTGGAACTCTCTGCCTCATAGTGTGGTGGAGGCTCCTTCTTTGGATGCTTTTAAACAGAGGCTGTATGGTCATCTGTCGGGGGTGCTTTGAATGCAATATTCCTGCTTCTTGGAAGAATGGGGTTGGACTGGATGACCCTTGAGGTCTCCTCCAACTCTTTGATTCTATGATTCTATGACCATGGGGATTGTTCGGCACATTTTTCTCACCCCCAAAACACACGGTTTTAGCTGACAACTTAATTCTTCAGCTTGTATGCAAATATTCTGACAATAATTTGCTCCAGCTTCAGACTACAAGTTGGGGAATGCTTCATTATCCTGCTATTTTCTGTTCCTCCTCCTTCTCTGGCTTTAATTCTCTATTTCTGTCACAAAACAGATGGCTTAACCTTAATTCATGCAAGAATTGTAGAAAGTGTTTGCCAGAGTTCTATTCAATTAGCATGAAGATTATTGCAACGCGGTACAATATTACAATAATTATTTATGTTAATCTGCAGATTAGAGGGGACGGTAGCACCAGACACACAATAAATTACTTCTATACCAAATAACCTATTGAATTGCTCATGCATTCGCAGAGAGGTCAGTCTACAAACGTCGGCCGGGTGCTTCAGGAAACGGATTCGACGATTGCTTTGAGAAGGTAGTCTCTCATCAGCAGAGAAATCAAAGGAAGGAAAGAAGAGATGGGAGGAAGAGGAAATCTCAAACCTGTGCAAAGGAAGAGTTCATTCAGCTTGTGCACACATTTTGTTTCCTGTGCAGAAAATTCAGTTTTCGTCACAAAACAAACTACGAGGGGTATTTTTTAAGTAAGGTCACTCTATTTTTCGACATGGTTGCCTCTCCTTACAGAGAGCGGTCAACCTTCCTGTTTAAGGAGCTCCATTGGCTGCCATTCATTTTCCGGACCCAATTCAAGGTGCAGGTGCTTACCTACAAAGCCCTAAACGGTTTGGGACCTGCCTACCTGCGTGACCGCATTTCTGTGTACGAACCCACACGATCTCTCCGATCATCTGGAGAAGCCCTGCTCACGCTCCCACCTGCATCGCAAGAGCGATTGGTGGGGACGAGAGATAGGGCTTTCTCGGTGGTGGCCCCTCGACTCTGGAACTCTCTCCCTAAGGACATCAGGCAGGCCCCGTCGCTAGCAATCTTTAGGAGGAGCTTGAAAACGTGGTTGTTCCAGTGTGCCTTTCCAGAATAAGGAAACTCCTAGCATTATGTCCCAACGCACTTTATCAGAGATCCAGGATATCTGCATGCCCATCCCCCTCCAAACACCCCACCTTGCCATGCCCAGCACTTTTTAATTTTAATTGTTACAATTGGCCCAGCCATTGTTTTTAATTGCATCATTGGGTGTTGTTATTGTTATTGCTTTGTTTTTTGAGTTATTGTGTTGTTGTTTGTTGCTGCTGTTTTATTGTTGTATTTGGGCTCGGCCTCTTGTAAGCCGCACCGAGTCCTTCGGGAGATGGTAGCGGGGTACAAATAAAGGTTTATTATTATTATTATTATTATTATTAGTATGTTCAAACACTTATCATACCTCTGAACCAATTTTAAAATACTTCATAAAAACTTGCCACCTGCTCCGATAACCAAGAGTTCACTGTAATCAAAGAAGGGCGACCCAAGCGGTCCTCATCATGGACGTTGTCACGGCCATCTTTGAATTGTCGTACCCACTTACGCACTTTCTCTCATAACAGTCTCACCATACACTTCACAAATCTGTCGATGAATTTCTGCAGCAGGCAGGTTCCTTGCTGACAAGAACCGTATCCCTGAGCAAACCTCACATACGGAGGGTGAGTTGAGAGTCTTAAACATTTTTAAAGCACAGGACAGAACCGTACAGGTGAGCTACGGAGCGGAAAATGAGCACAGTTGTTCCCCAGGCATGCCGATACACAACGCACACGCTCGTTGCGGTATGCACGTGAACTACTAGTGTCTACAACAAAACGGACCTTACTTAAAAAATACCCCTCGTACATGTCAACATTTGTCCAGAATGAGTCTTGAACAGAAATATTCTCATCATTCCAGAGTTTCCCTTCTCCATGTTTTCTGATATTTAACAACAACAACAACAACAACAATTTTATACCCCGCCATCATCTCCCCAAAGGGGACTCAGGGTGGCTAACATGAGGTCAAGCCTGAAAATAATACAGCAAAGTTAAACACAAAATAATATTTGAGAAGCACCTGTGCAAAATAACATTTGAATCAGCCCAAGTAAATTCTTTTCTACTTCACTTATGAAGTGTCATTCTTTTCATTTTCTCAGAATGAAAAGGACATTGGAAAAATATTTTTAATAAAGAGAATAAAAAAGGTGTTTCTCAATGAACTTCTCCTGAGATGGGAGAAATTATAATGATTGTTTACTGCTGGGTCTTTGGACTGTAATAAATGTTGTTGTTGTTGTTGTTGTTGTTGACAAAAAAAGTCTGACAAAAAGAATTCTGGAATGCTGAGAATTTTTGCAGTTTAAGACCGATTCTACAAAAAATTTAAATGGTTTTTTTTTTTGCGGAAAAATCTGCATGTTCTGATGGAAAATGATATTTCTCAAAATATTTTTAATAAAGATAATTAAAAAAGTATTTCTCAATGAACTTCTCCTGAGATTTATAATGATTGTTTACTGATGGGTCTATGGACTGTAATAAATGTTGTTGTTGTTGTTGTTGTTGTACTTCCAAATATCAAAAACCTCTGAGAAAAAGAACTCTGGAATGCTGAGAATTTTTGCAATTTAAGACTGATTCTACACAAAATTTAAATGTCTTTTTTGCAGACAAATCTGCATGTTCTGATGGAAAATTATATTTCTGAGACAGAATGATTTTGTCTGCATAGGCAATGCTGTGCAGAAAATAATGTTTTATGAGCAAAACAACCACAAACAATTTTTGAGCATGCTTGGAGTTGCCAGAGATCATAGATCCTTTTGGCCCACTTTCAGCCTCTAGACCAGAGCTTTCCAAATTGTGTCTTGAGACACATTAACGTGTCAGCTGAAGTGTGTGGTCTGTTGAACATAATAAGAAACCTCTGAGTTTGTGTGTTACAAGTAATAAATTAAATATTGTAAAATTATAAATTAACGTTTTTCATGAGATTTGTTGTGCCCACTACATTTCATTATTACAATTTATGTATATGATTGTATCTCTTATAAAGGGTTGGTTTAACCCCTTGTTTAAAAATAAAACCAATTTTTTGTGTTGCGAAATGATGCGTTTCTAAAAAGTGTATTATCACCATAAAAAATGTTTGGAAAGCCCTGCTCGAGACTGTAACAACTACCATCCTGTCCATCAGCAAATTTCAGCCTATATGAAAATATGAAAGAGGCATTGAATTAATTAATTAATTAATTTCAAATATTCGTACTCTGCCCTTCTCAACCCCCCCGGGGGGGAGGGGGGGCTCAGGGCGGCTTATATCCAGCCTAAGGAGCTATCTGACCTTGAGAGCTCTGAAGATCTAGATAGGGTGGATCGCTTACAATTCAAAGTTCGCTGCAGTGCAAGGCTTGCTAACAAGAGGGAGGTTAGGGGTCAACAGAATGCATTCATGATGGGAACGTATATTAAACAGGGTGTTTGAAGGCAAATCTTTGTCAGTGCAACTTTTGCGAACACCCTGGTAACTTGTTTGGATTGCCTTGGCTTTTGGGCCATGTTCTTGGCTTCCTGGGACTCTGTCTTGCTGTCATGGATGTTCTTTGGATTATGCTTCATGCTGTTTGCTATTGAACTTTTGGAACTCTGCTTTTGCATTTAAGACTTTTCCTTTCTCAATAAACTACAAAATCTTCAGCCTTTGTGTGGTTTGGTGTTTGGAGCAAGATGACTCTACTCTGAACTGTGACACCGCCAAGTGTATTTGTGCCAAAGGCGGGGCCAAGAGCAGGGCCTCCCCAGAAGATCTTAAATTTCAAGGTGGAACATAGAGGGAGAAAAGTTCAGACAGGTAAGCTGGGCCAGAGCCGTATAGGTTTTTGTAGGTGCAAACCAGCACTTTGAATTGTACTCAGAATTGGACTGGCAGCCAGTGGAGCTGACATAACAGAGGGGTGGTATGCTCTCTGTATGACGCTCCAGTGAGTAGTCTAGCTGCTGCCCATTGAACTAGTTAAAGTTTCTGAGCAGTCTTCAAAGGCAGCCCTACGCAGAGCACGTTGCAGTAATCTTTTTGGGATGTAACCAAAGCATGGACCACTGTGGCCAGATCAGGCTTCCCAAGTGCAGCTGGCGCACAAGTTTTAATTGTGTAAAAGCTCTCCCAGCCACCGCTGAGACCATTATATAGTTTATACCGTGCCACATGCCATGGTCAACATTTTGAGCTTTGTGGTTTATATATCACAATATACTAGTTGAGTTTTCCTCCTGACTAAGCACAAAATTACTCTCTGAAATAAACTTTAGTTATTCCTTTGACCTGTTGCAAGAGACAGGTCCTATTGACATGTCAACAAACAAACCATTTATTGAAGGCCCGTTGTTTGTTTTGCCATTCTCCTGCAAGTGGTTGAGATTTGCACACAAGAACATTGCTGTGATACCTGAAGAAGCCCCGAGAGTTTACTTTGCATAACCAAAAAAAAGCAGGTTCACTCCTGTAACTTCTTCACCAAAATGCTCAAACTTCTTTTGCAGGTTCTCGTGCTTCAAGTTAACTAGGGAAGAAGAAAGAGCCACACCTCTCTCCAACTTGAGGAACGGAGCTCCCATCTGATCTATCCCTTATCAGAGAGAAATATTGAAGACGCCATGAGAATATTGCTGTTGAGAATTCATCTTTGAATTAATCGGAGTTGGTTGGCTTTTATCATGTACCTGTGCCCGGAAGGGAGCTCTAATATTTTTGCTTGATCTGAAGACCAAAATTCTTCATGCTGATACCGCCTAAGGCATGAAGCCGGCCTCCATGAAATCCTACAAAAAGTAGATTTTTTTTAAAAAAATAGACAGAAAATAAAATTTCTACCATCACCAGTCAAGAAGTAAAACCTCAATAGTTTTGCATATACGGTGATATGGAAATACCAGCTGCTTTTGCCTTCTTTAATTGTCATCTTGCAGCAGCCGTCCAATCCGTCTGCAAAAGAAGGAAAGAAGGAAGATGGGTCCATTCGATCAGGGAGAGAAAAAAGCTTTAGCTCTTCTATTTGATATGATGAGAAAATAGGTGTTGTTTATTATTTATTTATTTAATTAATTTAATTTAGAACTTTTATATTCCATTCTTCTCTATCTCCGCAGAGGGACTCAGAACGGGTAACAGCAAAAATTCAATGCTATACAATAAAACAACCTCAGATATGCAGATGACACCACTCTGATGGCCGAAAGCGAGGAGGAGCTGAGGAGCCTTCTAATCAAGGTGGAAGAAGAAAGCGCAAAAGCCGGGTTGCAGCTAAACGTCAAAAAAACCAAGATTATGGCAACAAGAACGATTGACAACTGGGAAATAGAGGGAGAAAATGTGGAGGCCGTGACAGACTTTGTATTTCTAGGTGCAAAGATTACTGCAGATGCAGACTGTGGCCAGGAAATCAGAAGACGCTTACTTCTTGGGAGGAGAGCAATGTCCAGTCTCGATAAAATAGTGAAGAGTAGAGACATCAGACTTGCAACAAAGATCCGCCTAGTCAAGGCCATGGTATTCCCTGTAGTAACCTACAGATGTGAGAGCTCTCCCTATGACTTCCTCTCATGTATTTATACATGGCTACTATCATGGAGGAAAAGTTCTGAGAGTGCCTTGGACTGCGAGAAGATCCAACCAGTCCATCCTCCAGGAAATAAAGCCCGACTGCTCACTGGAGGGAAGGATACTAGAGACAAAGTTGAAGTACTTTGGCCACATCATGAGGAGACAGCAAAGCCTAGAGAAGACAATGATGCTGGGGAAAGTGGAAGGCAAAAGGAAGAGGGGCCGACCAAGGGCAAGATGGATGGATGGCATCCTTGAAGTGACTGGACTGACCTTGAAGGAGCTGGGGGTGGTGACGGCCGACAGGGAGCTCTGGCGTGGGCTGGTCCATGAGGTCACAAAGAGGCGGAGATGACTGAACGAATGAACAACAACAATGCTGCATTTAAAACAACATATGGAATAAATAAGTTCTAAAATACATATAAAAGACGATTCATCAAGTTAAAAATATCATCCAACTCAATCCAAATGTTTTTATACATTCACTCTTAGTCTATACCAGATCATCCATCAATCTGCGAATGCCTGATTCCAAAGCCAGGATTTTAGCTGCTTCCTGAAGGACAAGAGAGGGGGGGCAGGCCTAATCTCACCGGGAAGAGAGTTCCATAGCTTGGGAGTGATCCTGGACTCATGGCTGAGCCTGGAACCCCAGGTCTCGGCGGTGGTCAGGGGAGCTTTGGCACAATTAAAACTTGTGCGCCAACTGCGCCCGTACCTTGGGAAGTCTGACTTGGCCACGGTGGTCCACACTCTGGTTACATTCTGTATAGACTACTGCAACACTCTCTATGTGGGGCTGCCTCTGAAGACTGCCTGGAAGCTTCAACTGGTTCAACAAGTGGCAGCCAGATTACTAACAGGAGTGGGGTACAGGGAGCATACTACTCCTCTGTTACGCCAGCTCCATTGGCTGCCAATCAGCTTCCGAGCACAATTCAAAGTGCTGATGATGACCTATAAATCCCTAAATGACTCTGCCCCAGTTTACCTGTCCGAACGGATTCTCCCCTATGAACCATCAAGGTTGTTAAGATCTTCTGGAGGGGCCCTGCTCTCGGTCCCACCAACTTCGCAATCGCAATTGGTGGGAACGAGGGACAGGGCCTTCTCGGTGGTGGCCCCTTGGCTCTGGAACTCCCTCTCGATGGAGATTAGATCTGCCCCTTCTCTCCTGACTTTTAGAAAATTGGTGAAAACCTGGCTCTGGAATTTAGCATTTGATGAGTAAGTCAATAACTTTTGACCACACGGACGGATGGTAATGAATAATGAATTGTGATTTCTCTTTGACGACTTGGCCTTATGTAATTCTGCTTTTTAATGTAGTTTATGTATTAGTAAGTAATTGTAATTGTGGCAAGTTCTTGGTGGGATGGGCATACCAAGCCACCTTGTCCTCTCCTGAGGAATCTGTACAAGGACCAAGTAGCAACAGTCAGAACTGACCACGGAACAACAGACTGGTTCAAGATTGGGAAAGGCGTCGCAAGGCTGCATCCTCTCATCCAACCTTTTTAACTTGTATGCAGAACACATCATGCGAGGATGTGCGGGGCTTGAGGAATGCAAAGCTGGGGTGAAAATTGCTGGAAGAAACATTAACAACCTCAGATATGCAGATGACACCACTCTGATGGCCGAAAGCGAGGAGGAGCTGAGGAGCCTTCTAATCAAGGTGAAAGAAGAAAGCACAAAAGCCGGGTTGCAGCTAAACATAAAAACAAACCAAGATTATGGCAACAAGAATGATTGACAACTGGAAAATAGAGGGAGAAAATGTGGAGGCCGTGACAGACTTTGTATTTCTAGGTGCAAAGATGACTGCAGATGCAGACTGTGGCCAGGAAATCAGAAGACGCTTACTTCTTGGGAGGAGAGCAATGTCCAGTCTCGATAAAATAGTAAAGAGTAGAGACATCAGACTGGCAACCAAGATCCATTGCCTAGTCCAAGCCATGGTCTTCCCTAGTAGTCACCTACGGATGTGAGAGCTGGACCTTCGGGAAGGCTGAGCGAAGGAAGATCGATGCTTTTGAGCTGTGGTGTTGGAGGAAAGTGCTGAGAGTGCCTTGGACTGCGAGAAGATCCAACCAGTCCATCCTCCAGGAAAGAAAGCCCGACTGCTCATTGGAGGGAAGGAGACTAGAGGCAAAGATGAAGTCCTTTGGCCACATCATGAGGAGACAGCAAAGCCTAGAGAAGACAATGATGCTGGGGAAAGTGGAAGGCAAAAGGAAGAGGGGCCGACCAAGGGCAAGATGGATGGATGGCATCCTTGAAGTGACTGGACTGACCTTGAAGGAGCTGGGGGTGGTGACGGCCGACAGGGAGCTCTGGCGTGGGCTGGTCCATGAGGTCACGAAGAATCGGAGACGACTGAACAAATGAACAACAACAACAAGTTTTCAGATTTCTAAAGCTATGCATTAATATTGTATTTGGTGACAGCATTATGACCTCTCTCCAAACGGCTTTCAGAGTTTTCTTTCCTTGTGTGTGTTTTTTAAAGTTGGCATTAAGGAGCACACTCCTGTGACATTTCAAAGGCCCAACTTTTGTATAAAAAATGCTGGAATAAATGTTTAATAAGACCTATTATTATCCCTTGGATCATAGCAAGTCATTCATAAACACTATTAAATCCTGATAATTATAGTTGTAGCTGCAGGGTTACTACCTTTCCCGTTTTTACACAGACTTTATTTAGAGGTCCAATGGGGACAAGCACACAATTGCTGGAAAGCGCTACTATTAGCATTTTTATCCTGAACAGTATTATGGGAGATTAAACTTGTGTGCCTGGAAACAAAAACAAAGAAAAGAAAATGCTTGTGGCTCAGCTAATAGCTAAAAAAAATTCCATGATTTAGGTAAATTGTTTTGTGCTATATTTTAGGTTTGTGTATAAGAGAGAGAGAGAGAAGGAAAGCAAGAGGGTGGGAAGGAGAGGCACATGGCTACTGTCAAGACCCAGAAGCCTTAAGTAGAGCCAAACACAAGATAAAGAGTTCAAACACAGCTTTATTATGCAAAAATAGTCTTTCAAAGCACTTAACTTCAGTGCAAAGAGTCAGAGCAGCAATTTGGCATCAAAAACAAAGCGATACCAACAACAAAAATATAACCCGGATTATAACGCTGTTTAATCCGGGTTAAACTCAAAGTTCAGCAATCTGCTCAAAAATTTACACAGTACAAAAACACAGTCACAGAAGATGGAAAACAGAGTCCCAAAACGATGCAATGTTCAAACACGAAGTTAGCAATGTTTAAAGTCCCAAAAGCCAAAAGCGATAGTCAAACCGGTCCGTGGTCAAGCCGTTGAGTAATGTAAACACTGGAACGCAGGAATCACAGGAACACAGGAACACAGGAAGCTGTAGCCCAAGGACCCAAGCTCAAGAGTTGGCAGTAACAAAGATTTATGTCCCATAAAGACACTTTGCCTTCTGCAAAGAGCCATACATTTTGAACCCACTTTTATCCTACAACTCCTCATTAGAGGATGATGAGCTCCCCACCCTTTCCTCATCGCTCTCAGCTGCATCCATCCCCGCAGCTGAACCCGAGCGCGCATCCCTCCACCTCTGCCAGCGTCTGCCAAGACTTAGATCTTGCCAAGTGCTCCCCGGTTGCCAATCCCCTGTGAACCCCTCAAATTCATCACTGGAGGTGGGTTGGTTACAAATGTCCCTAATCTGTTGAACACGGGTCCAATCCAGCTCCTCCTCCTCTCCCATATCACTCCCAGACCCATCACTCCTTTCAAACCCCATGAAATCCTCATCCTCTGTCGGGGCAGTAAGTATTTCCCGGATGCGCTTCCTCTGAAGCTCCTCATCGGACTCCGGATCGCGAGTAGCCCTCTTTACTCCCCTGCTCTCCTCCCCATCTCCCATTTCGCAATCAGAGAAGCCCTCAAACGTCTCAGAATCACTTGGGGCCATAATTATCTCCCTAATGCGCTTTCGCTGTTGTTCCTCCTCTAACTCCTGCGCAGACCTCTTCTCCCTTCTACCAGTAGTAGTAACGTTACCATCACGCTGAACTACAACAGCTACTTCAGGTATTTATGAAATATGTACATCTATGTTGACTACACCTTCTCCATCAAGCTCTGCCAAACACAAATATGTCCAGTATGATCTCCAAAGCTTGATCTGCTAAGCTTCTGCGCAAAAGGGGTGATTGGCATTTGCCTGTCCAAAAATGCACATGCATTTACTGTGCATCTTTTTCAATTGAATGCCCACCATGAAATACTGAGATATATAGATGGAATAAAAGGCCATTTAATGACCTAAATGTTTGTTAGAAGCTTCCTGGGCAACTACAAGGGTTGAATGAAAAGTAATGCCTCCACCTTCGTAACTCCTCAACAGATGGCAGTACTGCTATGCAGCAGGTACTGGCTTGTTTAGTAGACTCTCCTCTACAGTTCCATTTTGGCAGGAAGCCTTAGTATTGAAACAAAATCTGGCTACCAGTATTAAAAAACTCTAAAATTACAACAGCAAAACAGCAGAGAGGAAACAACCAGGCACATCTTAACACCTCTCAACAAAAAAGTTTCCTAGGCTCAGCCAGGCCTTCAAATGCTAATGAAGGTGGTCAGTTGAAACATTCACACCTGGCTTCAGCAGAGAAGAGCTCTTTGCCCCACCCCATCCATTCCACAGATATATAAACCCATTGTCCTAATTCCAACAGACCTCACTAACCTCTGAGGATGCTTGCCATAGATGCAGGCGAAACGTCAGGAGAAAATGCCTCTAGAACATGGCCCTATAGCCCGAAAAAACCCACAAGAACCTAGTGATTCCAGCCATGAAAGCCTTCGACAATACACCACCCTGGTCATTATTCCACAGATATATAAACCCTTTTTCCTATTTCCAACAGACCTCACTACCTCTGAGGATGCTTGCCATCGATGCAGGTGAAACGTCAGGAGAAAATGCCTCTAGAACATGGCCATATAGCCCAGAAAAACCTACAACAACCCATTTCAAGGATTATTTCTGCGTTTGATTTATTAAAATATTCCCATCCAAACCCAAGTAACGAAGGTGGAGGCATGACTTTTCATTCAACCCTCGTATTATACAGCTTACCTTCCTTGCAAACTGCAAGAAATCAGAAAGGAGATCATTAAACCACTTGGCAATTTCAGCTTTGTTTTGGAAATGAGGGCCTAAATCCTCCCTCCTGTAAGTATAGCATAAGAATCACTGCACTGAGTTATGGTGTTCTTCATATCCTTAAAGGAAATCGCACAGGATTAGGGGCTGGTTGATCCCCAACCCATCTAAAACACAGACATGTGCCTTTCATCTCAAGAACAGAGAAGCATCCCGAGCTCTGAAGATCACCTGGGAAGGAATCCCACTGGAGCATTGCAGCGCACCCAAATACCTGGGAGTCACTCTGGACCGTGCTCTGACCTACAAGAAGCACTGCCTGAACATCAAGCGAAAAGTGGGTGCTAGAAACAATATCATACGAAAGCTGACTGGCACAACCTGGGGATCACAACCAGATACAGTGAAGACATCTGCCCTTGCCTGTGCTACTCTGCTGCTGAGTATGCATGCCCAGTGTGGAACACATCTCACCACGCTAAAACAGTGGATGTGGCTCTTAATGAGACATGCCGCATTATCACGGGGTGTCTGCGCCCTACACCACTGGAGAAATTACACTGCTTAGCCGGTATTGCACCACCTGACATCCGCCGGGAAGTAGCAGCCAATAGTGAAAGGACCAAGGCAGTGACATCTCCAGCTCATCCCTTGTTTGGGTATCAGCCAGCACGTCAACGACTTAAATCTAGAAATAGTTTTCTAAGATCTACAGAGACACTCACTGGAACACCTCCGCAAGCGAGAGTCCAAAAGTGGCAGGCCCAAACCCAGAACCTCAACCAATGGCTGATACCCAATGAGAGACTCCCCCCTGGGCACACAGAGGACTGGGCGACTTGGAAGGCACTGAACAGACTGCGCTCTGGCACCACGAGATGCAGAGCCAACCTTCAGAAATGGGGCTACAAAGTGGAATCCTCGACATGCGAGTGTGGAGAAGAGCAAACCACTGACCACCTGCTGCAATGCAACCTGAGCCCTGCCACATGCACATGGAGGACCTTCTTGCAGCAACACCGGAAGCACTCCAAGTGGCCAGATACTGGTCAAAGGACATTTAACCAACTACCAAACTCACAAGATGTGTATTTTTCTGTCTGTTTGCGTTGTTCTGTTAGAAATGTAATATATAATGGACTGGTTGCTCTGACACGACAAATATAAATAGGGGCTGGTTCATGTGTTCTCTAAATTCCAACCCTCAAGTTTTGCCTTATCTTCACCATTCTTTCTCTTTTTAACCTTAATTCCACTTCTCCCAATCATCTTGCACTTCCCTTTCTTAAAAATGCATAATGCACCTATTCTGGAGCAATTTTTTTTTTTACAGAATTCATTGAGTGGAAGGCTTGTAGAGAACAAAGGCCTTCAGATGATTCCGATTATATTCAGAAGAACAGGAAGGAGAACAAGGAACTCTTGACGAATATGGATGTGTCACATGTAAAAATCCACGGATGTCTAAAAGGCAAATGTTATTCATTCCACTCCTTTGGACCACGGTGACAAAATGGGAAAAGAAAGGAAAGAGAAAGAGAAGAAGAGGAAGCGGGGCGGGACGTAAGAAGAACTTAGCATGCAAATCGTCAGGCTAAGGGAGATAAAGAGTATTTTGGAAGAACGTCCTGAATTATTTAGCAAATAGAGAATTCAAATTTATTGTGAATACCTGAAAAGAAATGGACAAGAGTAACACAGATCGAGTGCGGCTGCTACGAGAACATATCGTCCTCATAAAGTGTCATCCTAAAAGAAAATAAAGGAGGTCATGGAACTGTATAAAATATGCACAGTCTACTATTTATCTCCGGGGAGCGGGGTGCGCACATGCTGTTAGCCCCAGCTTCTGCCAACCTAGCAGTTCAAAAACATGCAAATGTGAGTAGATTAATATATACCGCTCCGGTGGGGAGGTAACGGTGCAGCAAAAAAAGCCAATGGGATGTTGGCCTGCATCAAGAGGAGCCTAGTGTCTAGATCTAGGGAAGTCCTGCTCCCCATGCTCTATTCCGCTTTGGTTAGACCACTTTACCTGGAATATTGTGTCCAATTCTGGGCACCACAATTCAAGAGAGAGATTAACATGGATTTATCAAAAATAAGTCATGCCAGACTAATCTGATCTTTTTTTCTATAGAGTTACAAGCTGGGTAGATGCGGGTAATGCCGTGGATGTAGCGTACCTGGATTTCAGTAAGGCCTTCGACAAGGTCCCCCATGACCTTCTGGCAAGGAAACTAGTCCAATGTGGGCTAGGCAAAACTACGGTGAGGTGGATCTGTAATTGGTTAAGTGGACGAACACAGAGAGTGCTCACTAATGCTTCCTCTTCATCTTGGAAAGAAGTGACAAGTGGAGTGCCGCAGGGTTCCGTCCTGGGCCCAGTCCTGTTCAACATCTTTATTAATGACTTAGATGAAGGGTTAGAAGGCATGATCATCAAGTTTGCAGACGACACCAAATTGGGAGGGATAGCCAATACTCCAGAGGACAGGAGCAGGATTCAAAACGATCTTGACAGATTAGAGAGATGGGCCAAAACTAACAAAATGAAGTTCAACAGTGACAAATGCATATACTCCACTTTGGCAGAAAAAATGAAATGCAAAGATACAGAATGGGTGACACCTGGCTCGAGAGCAGTACGTGTGAAAAAGATCTTGGGAGTCCTCGTGGACAACAAGTTAAACATGAGCCAACAATGTGATGTGGCGGCAAAAAAAGCCAGTGGATTTTGGCCTGCATCAATAGGAGCATAGTGTCTAGATCTAGGGAAGTAATGCTACCCCTCTATTCCGCTTTGGTTAGACCACACCTGGAATATTGTGTCCAATTCTGGGCACCACAATTCAAGAGAGATATTGACAAGCTGGAATGTGTCCAGAGGAGGGCGACTAAAATGATCAAGGGTCTGGAGAACTAGCCCTATGAGGAGCGGCTTAAGGAGCTGGGCATGTTTAGCCTGAAGAAGAGAAGGCTGAGAGGAGATATGATAGCCATGTATAAATATGTGAGAGGAAGTCACAGGGAGGAGGGAGCAAGCTTGTTTTCTGCTTCCTTGGAGACTAGGACGCGGAACAATGACTTCAAACTACAAGAAAGGAGATTCCATCTGAACATTAGGAAGAACTTCCTGACTGTGAGAGCCGTTCAGCAGTGGAACTCTCTGCCCCAGAGTGTGGTGGAGGCTCCTTCTTTGGAAGCTTTTAAACAGAGGCTGGATGGCCATCTGTCAGGGGTGCTTTGAATGCAATATTCCTGCTTCTTGGCAGAATGGGGTTGGACTGGAGGATGGCCCAGGAGGGCTCTTCCCACTCTTTGATTCTAGGATTCTATGATTCTAGGTCTTCACTCTCTTCTGGAATGCCAAAAAGGACCAGGGGCGCTCTTGAGGCGCTCTTGGGGGGAAATAAACCTTGACATATGCGAGTTGTAGTTACTGGGATGTATAGTTCACCTACAATCAAAGAGCATTCTGAACTCCACCAATGATGGAATTGAACCAAATATGGCACACAGAACTCCCACGACGAACAGAAAATATAGATCAGTGATTGATTGGGGGGGGGGGGGCAAAATACTGTTTGCTTACCATTGAAAATTACCTAGGGCAACCTCTGCGTATAGTCATGCAGGCCACATGACCATGGAGGTGTCTATGGACAACGCCAGCTCTTCGGCTTAGAAATGGAGATGAGCACCACCCTACAGAGTCGGATATGGCTGGACTTATTGTCAGGGGAAATCCTTTACCTTTCTTACTATTTATTTAGAGATAACCATTGAGGGTAGATGTGATTGCAAAACAAATACAATGGATCTCACCATGGTTGAAAAATTTGTGACTAAACGATCTGTCAATAGTATCTTCTAACTGTTGATGGGTTTTGTTCGCCCATGTGTTCCCTCCTCTGAGTTCTTCTTGATGAAAACAGGCATGGATGAGGCAGTTCTTCAGCTAGAGGGCTGCAAAGGGGGGCATGTAACACCATTGCCACGAGGTGTTGTGTGAATTTTACTAGAGCATTCGACTCATGTTAATTTTAATATTTGTATGTATGTGTTTTATCCTGTATAATTTCTGCTATGCAAATCACCTGGAGCATCTCGGGTGGAGGGTGATTAATAAGTAATTAAAGATGATGATGATGATGATGATGATGATGATGATGGTGATGATGAAGAATCATACATTAAATGTATACACATTATAACCCGTGCATACTATAAGGCAAACAGACATTTTTCAATTTCTTATAGTGCAGGCAGTGCTGTTGGCTTCTGCCACATGTAAAGAGATTTAAAGATGGGCTCAAAGCTAACCTTAAAAACTCTGGCATAGACACTGAGAACTGGGAAGCCCTAGCCCTTGAGCACTCCAGGTAGAGGTCAGCTGTGACCAGCAGTGCTGAAGAATTTGAAGAGGCACGAATGGAGGGTGAAAGAGAGAAACGTGC